>LKNJ01002454.1:0-60000 GCA_002120245.1 Maccullochella peelii
GAGAGAGAGAGACAGAGAGAGAGAGAAACAGACAGACAGAGAGAGAGACAGAGAGAGAGACAGAGAGAGAGAGAAACAGACAGACAGAGAGAGAGAGACAAAGAGAGAGAGAGACAGAGAGAGAGAGAGACAGAGAGAGAGACAAAGAGAGAGAGAGAGAGAGACAGAGAGAGAGAGACAAAGAGAGAGAGAGAGAGACAGAGAGAGAGACAGAGAGAGAGAGACAAAGAGAGAGAGAGACAGAGAGAGAGAAACAGACAGACAGAGAGAGACAAAGAGAGAGAGAGACAGAGAGAAACAGACAGACAGAGAGAGAAACAGACAGACAGAGAGAGAGAGAGACAAAGAGAGAGAGAGAGACAGAGAGAGAAACAGACAGAGAGAGAAACAGACAGACAGAGAGAGAGAGACAAAGAGAGAGAGAGACAGAGAGAGAGAGACAGAGAGAGAGAGAGAGACAGAGGGGGGGGGGTCTGAGCTCATTTACGCTCTGAAACCTTCAACCTAAATGTGCAGTTTAATTAGTTCTTTAAATGTGACTAAAATGCAACTTTGAAATACCAAGCATTCACAAAGCAGGATGGATGCTTTTACCTATAAAATATTTAAACATGATCATTATGAAATAGGAATATAGGAATCAATGTCCTACTTTTCCTAAAAGTAATGCTAAAATGTAAAGTGTTAATATGAAGACCAGCCGTTTTGGTGAAAGCATGTGGAGATTTTTGTTTATGATGTGAGTTTATGTTGCTGAGGAGTGGGCGTGGGCGATATCGTTTAAATGTTCTATCGCGATTACCTGTATGTGATTTTATTCTGCAACATTGCTGTACATCGGGGCATAGTAGGATGCATGTACTAGAAAATCAAGAGAGAAATTGTTTATGGATTAAATATCCAAACCGTTTTTGGATTATCCTGAGAATTAAATAGGCTACCTGACAACAAAGCAACTTACTTTATCACATTGCAACCGCCTAGAAATTAAAGGATAGGTTCACATTTTTTTTCAAGCCTACCTTAAATACTCACATGCCCATATGTACATTGAAATGCTTATTGGTTGCTGTTGTTGTTCCCGTTGTCCACACTGAGTGCAAAGAAACCCCTTCCTAATGCAATTTCAATGTAAGTGATTGTCAGTGTATGGACAGAAGGAACAATTACAGCAACCAATAACCCTTTCAATGTACAAAATGTCATGTCAGTATTGTATTAAGATGCACTTGAATAATTGTAAAACCTTGCCAAAATCATATAAAAATCCAGTATTGCCATGGAGTCCTGCTCATTGATTTGTAATATTTTCTACAATGGTCTACTACACCCAGAGATACCAAAGGGATAGATATCTTAGTATTATTTCTATGGCAAAATTTCTGACAAGACCTTAAGACTTCACAGACCTCTAAACACAGCTGTATTACATCACACAACTCCATCTGCAGATTTTGTCAAGGACTTCAGCTTGAAAACACATTTAAAATGTGTTTGAAATGTCTCAAACTCCTCGCCTTTACACGTAAAATGATGATACATGCTACATGTTCCATTTTAAGATTCACTTTTCTCTGGAGCAAGTACGGTGTATGGAGCAGCAGAATAAACGTCATTTCTTAAATTAGCAATATATACAGCCAACAGTAAACACAAGGACTGACTTTCAATATTTGAAAGTGAAGTGCTTCTTTCCAAAAAGATATAGCTCCCATTTGGGGAAGGAAAAAACACAGACTCTCTTCCCTTAAAGTCTGAGTTCTGGCACTGAAAGCAAGCACAGTTGCTGAGTTCTGACTCATCTTAAGACTTTTGCTTTCAAAAGGATTTTGGAGGATCATCATCTGCGATTGTTGGATGAATTTCATGTCACCAAGTTTTCCAAGATGCATTTAAGGTATTAAATTATATGACTTCCTGAGTCATTTGATCAGTGAATATGATGCATCACAGAAAGAGCCAAGTAACCTATTTAAGCACCTGCATCTCTCAGTATAGTAAATGCAGAGGGATGAATATGTGAGTCAGGATGACAGCGATTGTGTGAGTGTGATGCATGACATCACTGCTGACAGACAGCTAACATGTGCATTGACTATATATCCTTCATATACATACAGGCAAAAGACAAATGAACAGCTGATATAGTAGTAGTGATCTCCCACCTGTTTTAAGGCCACAGAATCTAATTTCAGGACAGTGACAACCATAGTCCCAACTGGTCCATGCTGCGCGCACACACACACACACACACACACACACACACACACATACATCGTGGCAGTCAGCTGGCAGTAAATGACCTAGATGGGATTGATTTAGCTGCAGGACAGATAACAGAAAGTGCAGTTCACCCTGGTCTCATCAATACAAGGTTTACTGTTGATTTCGCTACCAGCTCGGATCTCAGTTTTTAACCTTTCTGGTCCCTATTACCTCGCTTATTCATTTATACAACATCAAACATTAGAGGCACACATGCCTGCATTGTTACATAACCGTCTGTCTCGACGGCAGGCAGACTGTCAAACGATAAGAACGGTTTAATTTGCAATGGTGACAGGCATCAAGAGACACTGGCAGTGACGTAAGCATACCCTGCGAGTACCTAAACGGGCCTGTGTGTATGTATAGACTGTGAGACGGTGACCCATCGTCTTGCACATAAGTTGCTGATCTCTTTCAATTTCATCAATACACAGGGTCTGATGTAACTATTCCCCTGGGCTATTGAACTAGGGCTAGTGTCTATGCTAGCAAGCCAGATTGGATGTCCGATAAGATGTGGATGACAGAGGGTATGTCACTGGTGTTATCATCACCAAAATCACTTTAATCACTCTTAAAAGTCTCTTTCTTTGTGACAAGACTAAAAGTCCACAGCCATGCTAACAGTCCTGTGAGGCTGAAGCTTTGAGCTAAATGTCAATGTCAACATGCTAACCTGCTGATGTTTAGCACATGTAATGTGCGTACCATGTTCACCATCTTAGTTTAGTGTGTTAGCATGCTAACATTTGCTAATTAAATTAAACATAAGGAGTCGGTCTAGACCTGCTCTTTATGGAAAAGTGCCCTGAGATAACTTTGTTATGATATGGCACTATATAAATAAAACTGAATTGAATTGAATTAATTATGACACAAAGTAGGCCTACAGCAGAGGCTGATGGGAAGGTGATTAGTTTTGCAGATTTTTGGGTCATAACCCAATGTGGTGGACCAATGAACCGACAGGCCGACACTGAGCCATGTAGCTGGTATGGCTATAAATCTATCGGAGTTGCAGCTCTCATTTCCATTTTTCTATGGCTTATTGGATAAATTGCCACTGAACTTTTACAAGAATATGTTCACACAATCTATAACATTAATGCTCAGTGTCAGAGCTTTCCTGAGCATGTCTCACCATTTTGTGTCGAAGAGATAGAGAATGCAAGTAGACCTTTCTCATGGTAAGCAGCCTGGATAGGTGTAACAGATAACGTTAACAATGGAAGCCATTGTTAACGGTATCTGTTACACCTGTGCTTTATGAAAATTTAAAAAAACTGGTGTGAGAGAGACCTACTTCACCAACAACATTAGCCGTAATTGAGCAGAGCACAATTCAGCCGCAAGATATGGCGACCAGAGGGTGTGGATCACATTTTCATCATTATCGCTGCCTTGTTCTTAGTGTGCCATCACCTCCACTCTCACCCTCTCTCTTTGTTTACACCATAACTTGTAAAGACCATTTCTAACAACAGACATTTTAACTTGCCAGGGCTCCAGAAGCACAGGTGTAAATAATAGCATTAACGATGGCTTTGTTCCATTTAGTTATCCCAGCCAGGTAGGCCAGTGAGCATTTAGTAACACCTAATTGGAGTGCACCCTAATAAAGTTATTAGTTAGACTTGTGTTTGGCGAGTCAAAATGTCTGCCATGAGAAAGGTCAACGACTTTATACCTGTTTGCTGGGGTTTGTTGAAAAGCATACTGGGAAATGTAGGAAACAGCTGACAGAAACACAAGTAGATGTTGGTGGGGGAAAGCGGTTACATAATTATTTAATAAGCTCCAATCTGATAGGTAATGTAAAATGAATGCAGTAGTGTATCGCTTCCTCATGTGTGTCTCTCCTGTCATCTGCAAGTTTATCTGTTTCTATTTAACTTTACACCTCTGTCTTTCTGTTTTTACTTCCTCATTTGCACGGTGGTGCAGTGGTTAGCACTGTCGCGTCGCAGCAAGAGGGTTCTTAGTTTGACCCCACCGGTTGGCTGGGGCCTTTCTGTGTGGAGTTTGCATGTACTCCGGCTTCCTCCCCCCATGCAAAGACATGCAGGTTAGGTTAATTGATAATTGTAAATTGCCCGTAGGTGTGAGTGTGAATGTTTGTTTGTCTGTCTCTATGTGACTGACTAGCGACCAGACCAGGGTGTACTCTCGCCCAATGTCAGCTGGGATAGGCTCCAGCCCCCCCGCGACCCTCCGAGGATAAGCGGTATAGATAATGGATGGATGCTCTGTCTCAATGCTCCACCTCTCTCTGTCTGTCTTTGAGCATCTTTCCTCTCCAATCCTTTTTTCTCATCTTTTCTTCCACAAAGGGAGGGAGTTGTTATATAAACCTGTTGTTTCCTTCGTCATCCTCTGACTACAGCACGGAAGACACTGACGCACAAATACAGCTACACAAGTGCGTGCACATACACACTGACTATATTGCTTTAGGGGCATTGTTGTATTGAGTTTTAATCGCTTGTCTTGATTCAAGTCAAGTTTATTTTACCTTCATATAACACATAATGCTTTCATTTCTGCATCTGGTTAAAAAGATAGCCCCCCCTTTCCCCCCTCACACACACATGGCCAGACATTAACACTTTGAAGCTATAACCCTTACACACACATAAACACATTTTGTCTACCTACTCCCACACACTCCACACTCTTTGTGTATGGAAGGATACTGTTTGTCCTGTTATATTGGATAGCCCCCCCCCCAGCACACACACGTATGTTTAGCCAAAGGTAAGTATGTGGCGAACACACACTTACAGGCACAATTACCTCACTTATGTAACTTTTGTCTCTACTCTATTATCTGTCTGTTTCTATCACTCTCTCTTGCTGCACNNCCCCCCCCCCCCCCCCCCATTTTAGGACTTGTTAAATACAGCTCAAACATCATTGATCTGAAACCACAGAGAGCTCATTCTTCTGCTTTCCCACTGCATTTGCATATCTACACTTCTCTCTCTCTCTCTCTCTCTCTCTCTCTCTCTCTTTGGCTGTATGCACTAGTGTGCATGTCTGTGTATGGTTGCATGAATGTGTTTGTTGTGCATAGCTATAGGCACGTTTGAAGCCGTGTGATTGTGCCCGCATGTGTGTTGTGTTTCTGTTTGACACCTCCACCAGCGCAGGCAGCATAGGGGTGGATGGTGTGCATTCAAGTAAACTGTGATCTGTGTAATCAAGTTAAATTGTTGTAATTGACTCTTTACATTACATTTTGTGCGTGCGTGTGTGTGTGTGTGTGTGTGTGTGTGTTTCTGTGGGACAGCAGGAAGTGTATATATTATTTATATTTTCACTCTGCTGATTTGAATTTTTGTCTAACCTCAAATTTAAATACTGGATAAGAGTGCTTACTGCCCAGTTAAGGCAAGGTCGCAACAAGGGCAGAATTCATATTCTCGTAAAATAACTCCATGAATATAATCAATATGTTAACTCCTTCCGTCCCATCCACACATTTGACTTTACAGCTTAATTTCTATGTAATATTTGTTAGACTCAGTCATGGTTTCAGACTTTTCGGCTAACAAGAATGACAGCTGCGGTTCCTTACAACACCCCAGTTTCGATTAATTGGCAGGGTGACAGCTTAATAACTAACGAGGTCAAAGAAACTGCCAGAAATCTTGTTTACTCCCCCTGAGCAGCACAAACAGGTCAGCTCTGGATCCGTGCACAAGACAAAAAACGCTCACTTTTTCTTGTCAAACAAGGTACAATATGAGGGCTGGTCACACACACACACACACACACACATGCATACACGATCAAGAGGTGTGTTCCAGAGGTGAAAGGCTCGACAGTAAGCACAGGGCTTGTGTTCAGCAACTTCAGCATGCAGAGTACAAAATGACTATTAATGAATGTTTAACACCATTATTCTTTGATAGAAAGTGTTAAGTATCTGTAGCAAACAACAAACATCATATCTGGAGTTGTCTATTACAAAATGGCTGCTGGTAAAGTTAAACACATTTGCCTAGCTAGCTTAAGTTATGAGTCATCATAAGACGTTTGCTTACATAACCTTATGAGGGTAGAATCCGTCTGTTTCAGATACTGACTGATGAATCTCAGGAGGGTCCTTTTTTTCTTTCAAACTGGACGTACTGTAGTGTTTTTAGCTTAAACCTTAAAATGTTGCTAAAGACGTTCATGACAGAGGTGTGGCTCACTGCACAGCTTTATTTTAGATTTCCCCATTTTAGGAAATTCCATCTAAAAAGAACCGTATTGTTCTGTTTTTTTTTAGGTTACCTAGTTCTTATCCACTGTCAGACTGGCCAGCAAAACATCTTCAGATTATCTCAAGGACTGTGTTGGTCCTTTAGGAACTTTGGGAACCACTTAATGCCAGTGAGGTTACAAAATGAAAGTCAAAGTATTTGTAATACTGTGCAAATGTTCATTGAACTCACTCCCATCTTTCTTCCTTTCTTTCTCTCATTAAAATAAAAAAATTTCTCCAAGCATAAAGTATGTCAGAAATCATCCACAAAAATAATAACTGATAGGTAGTTTGTGAATGTGTGTGCACCTTAATGTCTCAGCACACCTGTGTTGGCAAACCTGCTAAGGCTAGAAGCACACAAGACAGTGATTTGCTAGAGGACATTTTTATTGTATTTTCCTGCACATTTTCCCTTTTTCTCCCACATTGGAACAGCCAATTCCCCTCACAGTGCGGTTCTTGTTGCTGCTAACTCCCACTGTTGGCCTGGGGAGGGTGTAAACAACATTTCTCCTCAGATGCACATGGACTTGTGCCAGCTGCTTCAATTCACCTGTCGGAGATGAGCTTCAACAAGAGAAGTGTTCGATGGGATACATGCACACCTTTTCGCAGTCGGAAGGATATGAGGCTCCATAATGACCATGCTTATGTACTGATCCGGACAGCTGAACTGAAAACATTCTGCTGTCACGTTATGTACTGTGCAACCCGCAGAAAGCCCACCTAAAGCTTAGAGGCCCAAATGGTTCACCTGGGCTCAGAACTGCCTCTGGGTCTAAATTGTTTTAGTCGGAGTTGGAACCAGTGATTTTTATCTGTCACAAAAAGTTCAAAAAGCCAGGTCAAAAACATTTGTACACGCACTGGTAGTGTTCAGTGGTGGGAAGCCCGGGAGGGATCTCAATCTTGTCACTACACTAGTGACGCCTACAGATTGATTGGGACATCTGTGTGGACTGGGGGAAAACCTCTGTAAGCCTCAATATGAGTTTTCCAGATCTTTTACACCATCAACCCATGAATATACTGTACATGCACCCTAACAATAATTGCTACACTGAAGAAATCCGTGATCTTTGAACATCATATAAGCAATGAGGAACCAAGAAAAAATGACTCGTTACACTATGTACTGTACTGCTATTTATATATGAACGACTGGTTCTCATGGGAGAGAGCGAAGAGAGAGAAGAAGAGAGAGAGATGTAGATGGAGGGAAATGAAGAGAGAGAGAGGGAGAAAATAGTGACTTTCTACCTCCAGCCTGGTGGTGATCTCCATCTCTCATCTAGCAAAACACACCCACACAGCACCTTATTATGACCGCTCTCTCTCTCTCTCTCTTTCTCTCTGTGTCTCTCTCTCTCTCTCTCTCTCTCTCTCTGAAGCACAGAGAGATTGATCCAGGACGACAAAATGGTGCACTCTAGTGGCCACAAGTTGTAGTTTAGAGTTAATATACAGTAATCTTGTCTTCCCCTGCCTCTCATAATGTCTCATATACTGTAGCTTTTTGTACTTTCGCCATGTCTTTTCCTATTTCCTTGGTTTCACACTCGCCTGTGCAACTTCCATTTAATTCCATCTTATCTTATCCTATGGCTTGTTGTATTTCTCCACAGTTTTTCTGCACCACACGCTAATCTAGCAGTGCCAAAACTGGACCTTAGAAGTGCTGCAGAAAACAATATGGCACCAAAATTTCATGTCATCAGGAAAAGAGAAAAAACACAATGTGCAAATCATTTCAGAAATGCCTCACATGAGGAGGTTTATTTATTTATTCAAATAATAATGCATTAAACAATCCAGTTGTCAAAAACATATTCTGACATACTTTTGGGATAGATAGATAGATAGATAGAGTACACATTGTTAGAGACCAGTGTCTAAATTCTTACCACTAGAGGGAGACAGCTACATATGTGTTGCATTCATGATGCTGTAAGGTGAACATCCATTGTGCTCACTGACCTGCCATTCACTGTAGTATAAAGAGTTGACCTCATCCTGGAGGCTGGGGCTGACATGGGATCACTTAAGAAGCAGACTGGGTCACAGGACATTTGTTATACTGACATATTGATACTTATTTGATATATATCTATTTAACAATAGATGCATATGTTTTAACTATAACATCCTCGTATAAGTAATCTGGGGCTTCCTCCTTTACCTTGAACACAATAATGTATTTATGTTAACATGACAATTGGACTGCTGTCTAAATGCTAAGGCACAGAGAAAGGCCTTGATACAAACTACGAAGGCAAAACTTAATTTTAGCAGAAGTATAGTAATAATACAGAATAAAGACTGGTTTTATACCTTGGCCCCGGTCCATGTTAATAACTGCATGTCTTGTAGTTCCAAATTGGGCCTGTTTTTCAACATTCTTAGCTCAGCAGGAGTGGTCATTTTTCAGCAACATCAGCAAAACCAGTCTGATGCTTTTGTTACATCCTGTTTTATTTTGGTGTTTCCTGTCAACCTCTCTGGGTTGATCATCTGATTGGCAGGAACCTGTGCTGATTAGTGGGCTGAGTCAATATAAGCAGGCCCTTTTGTGCAGCTTCCTCTCTGTCTATTGTGCTGCTGCGGCACCTTTGTATCTGTTATCTTTTTTCAGTTATTCATTTAGTTTATATCAATAAACTTACATTATCTCCTTTACATTATCCATCATTGTGTTCAGTGTTTGAGCCAGCCGTAATAGCTTTTCACAGTAGCTCCACCCAGACCTGTGGGAATTGGGCACTTATTTAAATAGCACACTGCCAGTAAATACTGCAGTTAGTTTTAATCATTTATTTGCCTCCACCCAGACTCCACTGCTGTGATTGATGGGAGTAGATGCCACTCCCACTAGAGTAGTGTGCTTTAAGAAAACACCCAAACTCAAACACTTGTTACATATCCTTAGTCTGTGATGTTCAAAATATTCCAGAACTTTTTTTGTTGTATTGGGCTGTAATTTTCTATCTTTTCCTCAACCTGTTTGTCTACTTCTATTTACGTTTGTGATTCCCTATATTTCTCAGTGCCTTTAGCTCTGTGTAAACCTCAGTATTTTTATGAATCTTATTCCATTGTGAAGCAAACAGGTAAGCTCTTGTGTTCTTTTACTGCGGAGCACTATGACTATGCAACATACTGTGTAAACAGAAAGCACACAAACGCATGTTTAAGTATTTCCTGCAGACTTTGCTGATATGTGTGAAAATGGCCCAGTTCCAAAAAGGTAGAGCTTTTGTAAACTGAACAGCACGACCACATGACCCCAGATAGACACAACTTGACGCAGGTTGTGGAGCATCTTAGTTAACTGGTCATTCACAAAAAGAAACGATAAACAATGCTAAAAACGAGCGCGTCATCAAACAACTGAGTACTGTATGTTCCACTTACAATGAAATCATTAATATGACATCATGTTTTATAAAATGTGGTATTTTTGACACTCCTTTCATCTGGAAAAGAAAGAAGAGAGGAAAATCCAAATAAAGTTCAAGCCCAATAAAAATGTATTTGTTCTGTTCTGTGACTCTGTGGCTCACAAAAACTCTTTAAACTGTACTCTTGCACTACATACATATGCAATCATATAAGAACGTACCTTATAGACAACATACAGTCGCTTGCTAAATTCATCAAAATGAAACTGAAACATGCACATTTGTTGGATAACCAAAAAAGACGCACAATAAGAGCTCCTTTTCCCACATTATAAAAAAACACATGTAACGTCATCCACTGATCCATGACTTGCTCTTGTTTCTATGACTGGTTTCATTCCACCCCCCNCCCCCCCCCCCCCCCAAGCCCTCTGTTCCCTGGCAAATTCATCAGTTGACACACATTTCCCCTTTAATGAGAATTAGAAAAATGCTTGAGCTCGGATTTCCTGTAACCAGATATAACAGTTAGGGTCAGTTTCATTGTAATCAGACACACAGTGGAAGGATTCAAGGAATAGCTCAACATTTTTAGAGTTAGATGACAAGATTGATACCACTCTCATGTCTGTACATAAATACGAATAAACTGATGTGTTGCTGAACTATTTCTTGGCTTTCATCAGTATCTATAGTTCTGCATATGTCCCTGTTTGTACACTTGAGTTTTTGTACGGATTAAACAGACAAAATACATGTTAATTAGTGAGCTTTAGAGGTGCTGGTAGACAGATTTTGTTATCTTTGGACAGAGCCAGGTTAGCTGTTTCCCCCTGTTTCCAGTCTTTGTGCTAGGCTAAACTAAGCTAAGCTAAGCTAGTTGTCTGCTGGCTCCAACTTCATATAACCGTTCCTGAGAGTGGTATCCATCTTCTAATCTAACTTTCAACAGGACAACAAATCAGTGTAATTCCCAAAATGTTCCTATGACATATAGTATGCTATTCCTTTAAAAGTCTAGTCACAGCACCACCATAAGTACTTAATACTAATTTATGAACTGCAGGAAATGTTAGAACCACAATATCAAAGGAATTCATGCAGTGTCTGACAAGCAGACACAGTCCAATACGTGTGTAACTTGTTTTGGAAAAGGTTAAATAAATAAATCTTATTATTGTTAGCATTTTTGTTATTGTAGCCCTTCCCCATCATCATATCTTTGTGTTGCGTAATACAGCAGACTATGCACTATTAGCCAATCCAGAGTCTAGTCTCGTGCAACACATCATCAGTGCTTAATGATGCAAGACTTTTCTGTCTCCACACTGTCTTTGCTTGTAAAGACCTGTCTATTATTGGCTTGACTGACAAATTTTATACCAAAGCACAAGTGAAATTCCAAAAGAGACTTCTTAAGAGTTGTAACATTTCAATGTTAAATGAAAGTTTCTGTTTGTGCGTGTGTGTCTGTATGTACAGTACTTACTGTAAATGGTTTACATGGATCCTCTTCTTGTGAAATGCTAAATTATTATAAGGAAGTGCCATTTCCCACTTTCTATGGCTTCACACACTCAAACAAACTCAAACACACACACACACACACACACAGAGTATACAGTTTGGGCAAACATGGGCAGCAAATTTTTGACCACAATAAAGAGTCATTGTTTTAGTAACAGCCTATTTCCTTGTTTGTTTAATAACCAACAGCCTGATGCTGACATCCCTTTCATTTCATCATTTAATTTCTCTGAAAGTTACAGACGTTAAAAAAAGATGGTAGTATGTAGGCTAACATGATAAAACCTTAAGTAGGTGTCGGGCCTGACACTGTTACTAAAATAGATCCACCCCACAGTCAGCAATGATGCTTGAAAAGGACGTGATGAGCCACATCAGTGACCAAAGCAAAAAAATGTTGATGATTTTTACAATTGATACACGCATTTCTCAATACTGAGTTCACCTTCTCAAAAGTCTTCACACAGTAAGCACAACAGAAGTCAATGTGGCTATCAGCATGCACAGCTGCTGAAAAGATGTTGGCGGTTCAGTGGAATCACTCTTTATGTAATAGAAATTTTATCTATGGGACTCTCTGTTGCTAGGATGAACTCGGGCAGGCCAGATTATGCTCGAGGCCAGGAGGGAGGCACTCAATGCTGCTAGAGCCACGATATACTTTTTTTTTGTGTACTTTGTGTCCTTATTTATTTTGCAACACACTGTTAGGTAATATCCTGCCTACATACTGGAATTTGGAGAAAGGTCGATGGGGAAGGGGTAGGTCAGGGTTAAAGAGCGACCAAAGTTGCAGGTGTATGTTTTCTGTTGCTTTTCTGTATCTTTTACTGTCTTAGTCATAATGGCATGGCTGTATGGCTGTGTGTTATGTTATTGACAGTGGTTACTTGTCGATGTACACCTGCAAACCTTGTGGAAAGAAAGAAGTTAAAAAAGAAGTCAGCGTGGACTAAACTGTGGACCACTTTTCATTGCTTTGACACAAAATGCATTCAGTGAGGAAAACAGAATGGTCTAGAGTTTAGGGAGGCTGACTGGAGGCCAAAAGGCCACAGACGAAGTTTCTTGCCATCTTTCAAAATTCATGAACTGTTTTCTGGCTCAAACTCAAACACCACCAAATGTCTGTGTATTTACACTCCATTTTGCACATGTTTACATAGTACTGTCAAAACCATTATATGCACGTTCAAAACCTAAACTCCTAATTGGGACAGCGAGTTCCTAATCTTATTCCTTGATGACAACTATCAAAGACTTGTGCTGGGTGAGGAAAGGGGGCAGAATTACGTTAGCTTCATTTTGTGCACTTTTACTCTGTAAAAGTGAACTACTCTGTGCAGAAATGGCTAAAAAAAACCTAGTTTCTCATTCCTTTCTGAGACATTTACTGTAAGGTAGCACAATCCATGCAATAAAGAAGTGCCCTTATTTTTGTTGGAATGGGATTTTGGTTTATGCTAAATAAATAAATAAAAGATACTTTTACTAAGACAATAGTGATTTTTATGATCATTATATGAGTGACAAAGCGATACTATTGGTAGACAAATGTTGTCAGTGTTCGGGTTCGAGTTGTTCCTGAGATGTGTATGAAGTGTTTTTTGCATTGGTGCATTTTGGATGTGAGATGAACAGTTGCTTGTTAAGAAACCTGAACTGAGTATATGTGTATATGTATCAGTTGTAAAAAACTGTAACCACGTACCATATACTGCCATGTTGACAGGAGGTCACATGATTTCATAAAACTTAGTCAGTATGAAAGAGGGACGACCACAGGGCTGTGGTGTGTTGGCGTGTGTGTCTGAGTGAGTGTGTAGGTGTATTTGTGTGTGTGTTTGTGTGTGCTTATTGAAGGTATACTTACGACAAGTGGAAAGATTACAATGTGTGTGCGTGCGTGCGTGCGTGTGTGTGCGTGCGTGTATTCCTGTAAGTCATTCGTTTTTGATGGTCATGACCAGAGGCGGAGCTAAGATATTGATCCTGCAACAAGCAGCAGTAGTAGGATTAGTAGAAGTGCTGTAATTATAGCAACACTGTAGCTAGCAAGTACTTTAGTAGTATGAGAATAATAGAGAGCAACTCAAGTGATAGTAGTAATAATACCAAGGCAGTGGTCATAGGAGTAATATCTAATGTAGTATTAGTAATAACTGACTGTGTTTACATGCACATAAATATCCCAGTTTTGAGCCTTTTCCTGGTTTTGATCATATTCGGGATATGGTCTTTACATGGAACATGAGAAACCCGTATCCCTGCAAAACTGATTCTAACAGTGTCCAGGTTTCGGATCATCAGTGTGCAGTTGTGTCTTGGTTCCTCAACACCTCAGCCACACATTTCTCTACCAACTAAGACTGTTCAGAAACCTGGATATGGCAGAAAAAATACTTTGCGTAGTGAGCATTGGTGAATTTCATGGATATGAACAAAACAAAAAAGTTACAATGACGTAAGTCCTCCTAACCATTGATCAATTTTGTTTAAATCACAAAGGTTTTGATTTCTAATAGCACAATCAGTAGTGGATACTGATTTGTCTTAGAATATGGACAGTAAACTCCAGGAACATGCTTCATTTTTATTTCATTGTTCTGGAAATAAATGCTGAATGAGAGATTGCATTGAATTACAGAAGCTAGTGGAGCAGAGGTTAGCCCGGACGTGACGTCATGACTTCAGCTCTCTACAGTAGTAATGACTGAAGTGATATATATAATAGTAGTAGCACTAGGCTAGTGGTAATAACAGTGACTGTAGTAATACGAGCCTGATAGGAATGGTAGCAGTAACAGTACCAATAGTAGTAGTAACAGTAGCTGTGGCACTGCTAGTCAACAAACGTTTCATTAGAAAATAGAAAAGATTAGAAAATAGACTTTTCCTTCTTAGAAGTTATATAAAACAAATAAAAATGACACAATAAAATATATATACAAATAAAACCCTCTCTGCTGTCTCAGCCTACATAAGTCTGGACCATGGGCTGCACTAAAACACTGTGATGCCTGCACCATTTTTTTCACATGTAGTGTGAGCCATGCAACAATCCCAAAACAAAAGCTGGATGGGTGTGAGGAAACAGATGCTGACACCTGATAACCTACAGATGTCTTGGAAAATCATTCATGACACACTGACTTGAAAACAGACTGAAGTCTGGACCAAAGAGTTTTTTTTCTTATTCGGCACTAAAACCACTTAAAATGAATGACAACCTTTTTCACAGCAAACTGTGGGTATGATCACTCCCTCACACAGCACACAAATGCTGTAGTTCCTCATTACACTTTATCACTTTGTCAATGAATTCCAGATGAAATCCTGGGGGGTCACTAAAAAAGGCCAGACTGTGTGCTTGCATGCGCGTGTGCACATGTATGCAGAGCAGCGAACACTGGTGTAAACTATCCAGAAAGTTTGTTACCATTTAAACAAAGCAGCGCAGAAGGAGAAGGGCTGAAATCTAGATCCCGCGATCGCTGTTTTGAATGAGCAGGACATCGCATTGACGCACTGAAGGAATGATACTGAAAGTAAATGTTTACTTTTAAAGGAGCGACCAGTCTGAGGAGCATGTAATACAAGATGTTGTCAAATTGAGTCTGACCTGTCAGCATGTTATTCAACCGTCTCTTAGTTTCTCTTTCAACAGAGGTTATCAGTGGAGGTAATTATATTAAATGCTTCAGAAGAGATGTTCTGTGTGTGTGTGTTGTGCAGTGTAAGTTGAAATTTAAGCTGGCAGTGGCACCAGGAGTGCGGCTCCATTGTCCCATAAATGTCTTAGACTGTGATAAAGACAAGAGTGCTTCTGCTGAACAATGGTTGCAGGAAAACGTTTTAAAGGAAGCTAAAATCCTACCTTGGCCTTTGGTCACAGACATAAATTCCCAGAAAATAACCAACATTGAAGAGATCAAGAAGCAAACATAGTAGCAAAATCAACATGGCTGCAGTATCTTACATTGCACCCTTGATAGTTGCTTTAAATAATCTGTTATGGTGAGAGTTTTAACGGACCCAAGCACAAGACGCAGGCTCAGTGAAGCTTTGGAAATGAGAAGGTTTATTGGCAGGCAGAGCAGATGAAGCAAGGTGCAGGTACAGGCTGGATCTGAGTAGAGGAGTGAGCCGGCAGGGGGGAAAGCAAGGGTGTAGGTGAGCAGGAAAACAACCAGGAAGCTAGGCGTGTCGGAGAAGGCTGGCTGCAGGCAGGTGAGCGAGAGGGTGAGGATCTGGGACACAACAAGCATAAAGTTAGGTTCACGGACAAAATCAGCACTAGGAACATTCACAAAAGACAAGGTCTTCGAGGCCGTAGGGTTAACTGCCACAGAAGGGAAGCAACAATCTGGTGAGGCTTGACAGGAAGGCTGGGGCTTAAGTATGGAGCCTCTTGATGAGTGGCAGATGTGTCAGTTGATTGCCAAACTGGGAGCAGGTGTGGGACCATGCTTGCTGACGGATGTGTAAACAAACAGGGAGAGACAGCACAGGGAAACACAAGGAAGGGAGAAACACAAGAAACAATAGGAACCATGACAAAACCGTGACATAATCAAGTGGGTCTTCTGTGCATATTTTGAAGAAATACCAAAAAATGAAGTTTTCTTTACCTAATACAGTTTTTTGCAGTTGCTTACACACTTTTTTTTCAAATAAGGCACAACACGTGGAGCTAAACATCTCCCTTCTATGTCAAAATGAAACTCTGTAATCAAAACCTAACAAAATGGCATTTTTTCAACAAAATGATACACACATGCAGCGTGTGAATTAGTCTTTCAAAGCGGCAACAACACACTGATACAAAACACTTCTGTCTTTTGTAACCTTCTTTGTATAGTCTACCCTCATTTTCTTATACAGGCTTCTGTGAAAGACTGCTCCAGTGCTGTACATCTACTCACACTTCAAGGAACACAAAAATAGAAAGGCTTCAGAAAAAAAAAATACAGCAGTTTTTTTATTTTTTTTGCCATTGCAGGTTTTTACAAAAACAACAAAACACAAAGGAAAGTAGAATTACAGTACAGTAATCAATACAATATGTTACTGTACAAAAAGTTCTCACAAAAGAGGTGATGTTACCTGAGGTCTATTTGTAGTGCTAAGGCTCAGACTGATTGGTGTTCGTTTAGTGTATACAGTAAGTGTTTTCACTGCCAACATTTTGAAAAGAAGTGTTTTCCCAATGATTGCAAGATATTTAGTCCTTGAACAAAGTGTCTAATGTTAAAAACAGTGTTTTGCAAGAAGTGTGTTGCAGAGTTGCAACAAACAAAGTGCAAAGCAGAAAATATGTTTGTACTTTTGGTGCCTTTGTTTAAGGCATGGTTACAAAAGTTAAAGGTTGTGATGCTTTTGTCTAAGCATTCACTTTCGGTGTGTAAGCAGTCGGCAAAAACTGTAAAAGCTAATTTATAAGCCTGTCTAAAGGTTTTAAAATCTACTGAGTCTTATTTTGTCTGACGGCATTTGAAGGCAGCATAGTGAAAAAAGAGCCAATCAGGAATTCTAACGGCTAAGTTGCATCATCTGTTGCCATGTGTCCAGAGATCGGGTTGACGGGACAAGAAGTTACTTTCACTTTCGGGTTCCCAGAAAATGGAGCGTTTCTATAGCAGTGCGGCGGCTATGCAAACACATAGTTAAATATGTTGTATACCATAAATGTTTCTGCAGTCACACACACTTTTAGGCGTGCAGTCACGCAATAACACAAAGCATGAGTAGGCCTATGCACATAGACAGTAGGCTGACAAACATATGTGCGTGTTTAGCTACAAATGTGTAGCTTATAATTGTCTGCAGATTTTTTTGTGGGTTTTTACAATCATATTGTACAAACACTGTGTGTGTGTGTGTGTGTGTGTGTGTGTGTGCGTGCAGTTAGGAACAAAGTGTGCGTGCAGCTATATAGCCGTGTCACTGTGATAACAATTTGTCCATCTGTCAGATGAATAGATGCGTTTGCGTGTTAACACTGATTACAAGCCTGCAGGCTGCAGAGACAACAAGATGTTCTCTGCGTTCCTCCCTCCATCACCCTCTGCTTCTCTTCTTAAACTGCAGCCTCTTTTCCTAGAAAGAGGAGGGGGAACAGGAAAGTAGCCTACAGCTCAACAGAACTCAGGTTCTTTTCAACAAAAAGAACTTTAATCTTTGAATCAGTCAGACGCTTAGATTTCAGTTTCATTCTGACGCTCTTCTTTTATGTTATGTTTTTACATTTCAGCAGATGGCTACATTCCATACTGAATACATATACTGCTTCATATTTTTGTCAACACCATCCAAGCCACTTCGAAACAGTGAATTTGGCTCTAGTTCAGCTGCAGGCGTTGCATTTTTGTTCCAGTGAGTTTTGGGAAAAGTACTCACGTGGATATTTACTACTCACGTGGAAGCTAGAGTCTCAAGCCAAATGTGAATCTGTACAGACTTCACCTCGACAGACCTCTTGACGCTGAGTAGATTAACAACAAAGAGACAGCTGTGTGCACTGTAGCATCCACATGCAGCAATTTGTAAACCCTGATATTTTACGATTGAGTGGAAGTCTTTTTGCACACTATCATCTATGAAATGTCTGCTGCGACTGTTACTTGTGTGTCTAGTTTATAGAAGCAGGGCAGGAGGCCAAAAAATGAACACAGCAGTGTTGGCTGAGCCAACATAACCAACACTAGGTAGGAGCTGATAGCGCAGATATACAGTATGAGTTGTATCGTTGACATACTGTAGGTCAGGATCAGAAATAAGCTCATGATGCATTGCTGCACTGCTTGCCGAAGGCAACTGAGCCGGGATCGAATGTGATGGAGCAGAAGTGCAAGCAGTGTGGCAGAAACACAACTGGTCAAATAACGTCGCATTTGCTGTTTCCTTACAACAAGGCAAAAATTAGGCAACACTTTGTTGTTGTGTAATGTCAGGAAACTTTTTTTCCACATCCAGGACACACCAGATCCACATAAAACATTATGCGCATATAGGACCTTTGAAAAAGTTTTCTGGAATAGTCTCAAATGCAGAAATAAGGCAAAGAACCAGAGGTTTTAATTGGTAATTGGACTGGGCTGAAATGGAAGGAGTGGACAGTAGATGAATGGCAAGCAGCAGAGACGGATGGACTTTAGAGTCTTGGAGGTGCTGGCAAACTGCAGGAGTGGACTGAGGGGACAGATGATCCTTGGCTGGGTGGACACTGGCTAAATAGTACAGGAATAGTAAGTTGACCTACTAACAGGGAGTGTCCCAGAGACCCTGCCTTAAATGCACTTAAGCAACTGGGAGTCAAATTCAAATTCAGACCGGGGCTGAGAGATAATAAAATGATTCTTTTAGTTTTATAAACCACTGTATCGTGTTTTGGTATCTGATTAACCTCCAATTAATGGATCTATGACTCAGTCTGGCCTTCCTGGATCATATTTCACTTTCTCAGCAGTACGTGAAGCAGCAGGCCCTCCCTAAAACAGCTGTTAGTTTAAATCTGGTTTCTATTTTTTGTCTGAATGCCTGATAATTGGGACAATATTGACCAGGCGTGGGTTAAGGAAATCCAGGAAAGCTCAGGGGCTTTGAGAACACACAATGAGAACCAAAGATCTAACTTTTCATTTATCAGAAGCATTGAGGCAATGCTCAGACCTCCAGCAGGAGAGTCTGAGTGACTGGTTTGAGCAAAAATATTTATCATGCAGTACTGCCATTTTCACTTTAGGTCCAACATAATTATCATTCTGATAAACAGAACCATGAATATAAAACCGGTGATTCCCTTTTTGGCTTTCTTGGAGCCTCTTGTCACATGAGTTGTTAGCAGTTCCACCAAAGAGCGGTTTTCCCTCTACACTTCTCAGATGGTTTCACTGAAAGAATAGTTTTAGGCTCAAGGAGGTTAAATAAACCAAATATTTCTCCCAAAAACGTTTTCTTCTTTCCTACACCATTAATCAACTCATGACCCCTCAGCTTTATCTTGTGACCCTTTGAGGGGGCCTGATTCCCAGGTTGGGAACCACTGGACTAAAATACAGAACTATATATAAAATAGTTAAAACTAGCGCAGCTACAACAGTAAAATGCTGCTTAGAGAGGGACAATTTTTATGAATAATGAGTACTTCTACTTTAAGTATTTTTGATACTAACACTAACACTTCTCTACTTTTAATTGAGTAAGGGATTTAAAAGCAGGACTTTAACTTGGAGTATTTTTTCAGTGTGGTATTGGTACTTTTACATAAGTGAAGATCTGAATACTTCTCCCACTAGTGGTTTTAGAAGACAAGAGGCAAAATGATTAAAGTGTTAAGGGCATTGTGCCTGAAGCTCACACAATTTACATATCAATTGTCAAACAGTATAGTCTTGAAAAACCTGAAATGCCGCAGCAAGATGCATCATTTTAGTAAGTGCCATTGACAGCAATAAACACATATTTCCTCTGAAGCCGTTGCGTGTCATTTCTCTCTAAATGTTTATGTCATCGACATGAATAAGAACAATAACACATAACACTCAGTTTGGCTCCTCATCAAGCAACAGGCCCACACTTCTTCACTTTGTTTCACTCAGCTGCAGTCAGCAAACACAGCCATGTTGTGGATAGCAATGAGATTCTGAAATCCACTAATTAATCAAAAGTTAATCTTGGACCTTGGCAGCGATCCAATGCATTTTAAAGCATGGGCGCCACATTAGTCAGAAAGGAACCTCTTCCACAGAGTGCTCCAGAAGACATTTCATCAGAAACTTCATGTCATGATGGGAAGTTTCTATTATCAGTACAGCTGTCAGACTGGTTTCTTTGAGCCTCTGGTTTTTCAAGTAAACCCGTTGATTCACGTGCTGCGACTGTATTACTGTATGTCCTTTTTATCTTAACAGAAGGGTCGAGCCCGTCAACTCTGATTTTAATGTTAAAAAATGCTCGAGTGGATTAATGGTAAGGGAGAGATGTGTTTTCATGAGTGGCAGCCCTGGAGATCTGTCCTTGAGCAGGACAGTTTCTGCACTGTTCTCCTGCCCACTTTTTGGATAGAGCAAAACAATAACATGGCATTGTTCTGCCAGAGAACACAGGAAACAAAGGCCTTCCAGTTACTGTAATATGATGGCAAGCAGGATGAATGAATGAGGGCATGAGGATAACTTGAATATATAAGGTTTTTGAGGGGTTTTTTGTGCTTTATGTCTTATTTTCCAGATCTTGAACTAATTCTGTCCTCAGGAGGAATATCCTTTTTAACAAAACAGCTATTATAGGGGGGAGAGAAGAGTCAAGAAAAAAAAACAGTGGTGGTTTAGAAAACAAGAAGTTCTGGCAAAGTGAGGGCTTTCGAATATGTATTCTGTAGGAGCTTGTTGCATATCAACTCTGAGGGAAAATCACAGATTGAGAAAGATTTTTAAGAGTAAATGATCTGAGCGGCAGTTTTCCCGTTTAACATTTAATGTGCATTTTTGTGGCCTGATGAGATGAACTTGTTTAACATCGGACAGCACTGGAAACTATGGAGGTCTAGGGGATTTTAACACCTCAGTGTTTCCCATAAGCATCAAGAATTCAAGGAAGACATTTGTACTTTCGCATTCAGCAGAACTACCTTTGGTGCATAGGTCACTATAATATCATCTAGATTGCACAATAGATATGGGGAGTTTATTTGTCTGTGTTTTCTGCTTCGAGTGAATTAGAGAGTAATAAATGCCCCAGTGAACTGCTAGAACCTCCTTACTATAACCAGTAACAATTCACTGAAATGTAGGTTCTCATTTCACTGCAGCTCTACTTCCACTTTCATCAAGACACAATGATGTTTTGACAAATTAATGCTGTAACTACTGGACCAAATTTACTGGATTGGAACTGGAGTCAGGAGCTGCCAAGGCCTGCTGGTTCTTGTCTTCCCTCTGACTAACACTTACATACAATAATATTCACAGAGGAGATAAAAGAAACTGCAGTGGTTACAATACCATCTGGTTGGGTTTGATATTAAGGTGTTTTGGCTGCAGGTTAGGAATACCTTATAGTCTGCTCACCAAAGAGGCTGGGAAATGCCAAAAATGAATAATTATTAACTCTTTAATGAGGTACATGGCGGTTAGCAACGTCTAAAAAAGGTGCATGACAAATAAGATTCACTTACAGGCGAGAGCAACAATAGCACTGCCGTTTTCCAACTGCGGCAGGCTGTTATTTTCACAGTCACACACATCCAAACATGATAATCTCCCAGAGTGCAAGAAAGCGTGTCGTCATACCTTCGTCAACAACCTTTCCTTTCATTTATTCTTCATTTATTGTCTTTAGTTTTTCTTTAGTGCTTCTATTTTCTTCCTTTATGACTTTTTGTAAAGCTCATCATAAACTAATTACAGGTTTGTGGTAATTGGCTGATTGCTAAGCCAGACAAAACGAAACTGTAGAACACAAACACACACAAAAAAAACCCCAGCAAGGTTATACAGCATTTTTTAGATGTCTGTTCAACACCAGGACACAATGCTGTACAACACAAAAATGTACAACACAAAAGGCTCACAGCAGGTTTATAGCAGATATGTGTGCTCTGTAATGTTTACTATAAGATAACCACCTAACTACTATCTACTGTAGCTGCCATTCATGCCTAATCATTGTCAGAGCAATTACGAGAAATCCTTATCACTTTACAGTCCATGAAAATGAAAGGATAGAAACTGAAAGTGTAGAACGGTGTATAATAGAATTATTTTAGGTGCATTTTTTAAAATATCATTTTCAGATTGTGATCATATTGAAAGTACATTCTCCTATGGAGCAACGCCTGATGACCACACATGGAGGAGGGAGTTGAAGTTCCCCGTACTGTAATACCAGTGACTGTCTGCAAGAGATTTGAAATGTCTAGAAAACAATAAATCTATGAGATAGCGTGGACAATTCCCAAGAAAACACGACAGAACAATACAATGAACAATGGCAGCTGAAAGTGGACAAAATAAATATTAAATGTTGGCAGCATAATGGGGAATGACATAGCCATTTACATCAGCGTGTGAGACAGAATGTGCCGTAGCAGAGGAAGTACAGGTGTACAGCAACAAGAAGAACAAATACATTTTAAACTTGAAGAATATGGAGTTCCTGTTTTCCAGACAAGGACGTGCAGATTTTTCTTTGTAGATGGGTGGAGTGAGACAGGGAGCCGTTGTGACCAGAACACGTCAGGGATGCAAGAGGTTCAATTTACTTGACACAAAGCCACATAGGAGGACACACCCACACAGACACACATGTCCTGTTCATTGTCTAACGTCTGTCGGTGGCGTTCCCAGGTGTGACAGGTAAAACTGTACGAAACACTATCTGATCTTTTGTTAGCTGAAGATCGCAGGTCTACAGTACATTGCGACATTGAAACTTCAATTGTAACCAGAATCTCCGCAGATCCCAGAAGTTAAAAGTGAAAAACAGGCAGCACAAGGCATCAGCAAGCTCCTGCAGAAACCTCCAGAGAGCATGTGCCATGACATGTTCATCATGTCTCAGGCTACATCCACACTACTACATTTTTGTTTCAAAACGCATAACTTTTGTTTACACCTAGCGTCCACACTACTCTGGCGTTGTCGTTTTAAAATGCCGTTTTTAAAACAAAAACGTAGTAGCGTGGATGTAGCCTCAGGATGTTCTACCAAACATGCCACCTTTAAAAGTACAGACTCCGACAAAGCTCA
This sequence comes from Maccullochella peelii, assembly GCA_002120245.1. Taxonomy (NCBI): domain Eukaryota; kingdom Metazoa; phylum Chordata; class Actinopteri; order Centrarchiformes; family Percichthyidae; genus Maccullochella; species Maccullochella peelii. The sequence goes on from LKNJ01002454.1 coordinate 23,199, forward strand.
TATGGTTTAACACTGAGGGCTCCTGCAGGACAAGAAACAGCCAAAATAGATTTTCCCTCTGCATTTTTCATCCATGTGTCATGCATCTATGAACCCTCTCACACTGTATGCGGTCACGCAAAAGCCAACAGACAAACAATAAGCTTTAGTTACCAACTTTCAATGTGGCTACAGTAACTAAAACTGATCCCAGATCATTTTAACTCCAACATAGAGTTTTTCTATAATTTTCCTACATTAATGCATGTGTTGGATGTATTTTTTCTGTTGCATTTGACAAATGAACTGCTACATTCATGCATGCAAACACATTCTCCATGAATAACTGCAAGGATCTGAATACAGACATGGCACGCACTCTGTTTAGCTATCTATGTTTCAGTCTCTTACCTCTCTCCCTGTTTCACAGAAATGAAACTCATGGAGCACATAAATAAACGGTGAGTGCATAATAATATGCACGCAAGACACATGCACACTTATAGGCACACTGTTACAAACTGCATTGTACAGCATGAAATGATTTAGAATACATCTGCAGTGTATGCAGGAAATCCAAGGCACACATGCACAGAGACAACAGTGGCAGACATCCAGTGTTACCATTACTGTGTGTTTCTGATTAAGCTGGAGAGCTATATACCCAGTCCTCCCTCCCTCCCTCTGTCTGTCTTTCATTCACCTTCCTTACTTGAATCACATCTCGCTGCAGTGAGTGTATTCTGCATGCTCCAACTTTGCATTGCAAACATAACGCTCAACAGTCTAGTTATAGTAAAAATAGATTAGATTAGATTAGATTTCAGACATCAACAATTATTCTCAAATCCACCCACATTACACTGATACTATATGTATACAGTGTTAGGACTATTTGTTTATGATGTGTAGATACAAATGAAGCCTTTAATGATATCCTGCTGCCAAGTCAAAAGAAATCGATACAGCTGTTTTTCATTCCACACACTCTTCTTCCTTGAAGACTCCTTCGCCAACCTGGCGCCTTCATTCTGCAATTAGACATCACTTGAGGCAATTTATCAGACTTCATGCAGCTCCCTCTGGAGCCACAAAAGGCCTTTTGTAACTTTTTTTCACACCAGTTAGTAGTCCTCCCCAAGACCTGTAAACAGGTAAAATCGGTGGAGTTCCCCTTTAAGTTAATGACAGTCTGGATTGTGTATATTTTGTTACTCAAGGATACACTTTAAAAAAAAAAAAATCTAAACTAACTCACGGACACAACAAATAAGCTGTAGATGGGGACACACAGTGAGTTTAAGGCCTGTTTCCACTGGGTCTCCATGAGGAAGGAGCAAACACATTTTAACAATCACCTGATGAAGAAGATGAGTGGCAAAAGATACAAAGCCCAAGAGTGTTATCTCAACGCCACAGAGTGGGCATTATTAGAAGCATCAGATATTCATAATGGAACTAGCAGGCTAATCTGAGTACTAATTGAGTCAGACTGGTACTGATAAAATGAAACTAACCATGACACAGACAGACACTATAACGTCACACAGCTTTTCTGTCACCTGCCAGCCTGCCTGTGTCTGCCTCTTTAAGCAATACCAACTGACCTCAAGTCTTTCCTTAACTTTCTGTTCATCTGACACGCTCTTTTGTAACCGGACACCATGACCACTTGGGGCTTAGTTCGTCTCCCTCTAAAACCATGTTAACTCTTGATGCCATAACTTTCATTCCTCTCATTGTTGCAAAGCTGCACTTGACAAGATTGCTGTGTGTGACGACCTGATGCTGCAGTAGAACAAAAGGTACCATAAGTGCAGGGAAATCTATTCGCCACAGGAAATTATCAGTGGAAGAAAGAGACTGACACACATATGGGTCCCTACACTGCAGTGGGTCTAGACCAGACTGGACATCCTATGATGTGACATCAACATGTGATGTTTTCATGTGAAGATGTATTTAGAATTAACTTGTAATGTCATGTGATGCTGCTTATTATGCAGCTGCATGCCAAATGCATGAGTCATTTGGCATGAAAAACTGATGAAGTAATTTACAACCATCCGCTCTGCAGGCAGAGATATGCAGCCAGTATCCAAATACTGCAGTCACAAGAAGTTTGGAAGAACTGCTGTTCAGACTATAATTAGATTTAACTTTTTTAGATTTTACAGATTCCTCTGAATGAGTCTTGCGTCACAAGCCAACTCTGTTTCACATGCACACACAAAAAAAGCCAACAAAAGCTCGCTTAATAAAGATATGGAATGTTCAACTTAAATTAGATGTGCTGTATGTTTGTTTGCTGCTGTTTGGGTACAAACTGGTTCTAGTTGATATAATTAGAAACCGTCAAAACTCAGAGCTTATGACTGCAGTAATTTGACTTTATGTGACAACAGGCTGGGCAAAAAAAACACACCTCAGGGTCTCACGAATAACCACCATACTAACCACAGCTGAAGAGGACTATGAACCATGACGTGTCCTCTGTATGCCATTAATACGACAAACTATATAATAAAAATGGATTCACAATGGAAATGGTCTGATGTGGCCTAGTTTTGGAAGCCAAAATAGTGAAATGACTCTAAGGATGTCACAATATGAGCATTACTTAGATGAATCACCCTAAATGTCAAGGCCCCCTGAAACAAACAACCTAGGCTACTATTAACAACAAATGAAGAAGTGCAGCAGAGGCACTGATTTGATCTCCCTCGTGGGCCGAGTCAACTGATTGTTCACTACTGCTTTTTTTTTTTTTTTTTTTAAAACCAACGTTTTATTTACTGTAAATAGGAAGATCAAAATGTTCCTTCTTGTGTGATTTGAGATTACACATGAATGATTTCGGACTGCAGAGATCTTTATCTAAATGGGACTTACCTTGATGAGCAAAGGTTTAAAAAAAAAAAAAAGAGCCTCATTTTTATCAGGAATTTTATTTGCTTAAAACGGACAACGGAGACAGGCACGGACACCCCACATCATAAACTGAGCACATCCTGTACTCTTTAGAAATGACTGATGATGGCTGAGAGAACCAAACATCGAAAAGCTTTCATTTAAATCGCGTTTAATAAATGCTGCTGATATCACTCATCTTTCTGTAAACGTCCTACTGTCACGTGGCGTTGCGGTTTTCTTGAAATTCTTCAAATAATCGCCTGAGTTCAAACGAACTGAAAGATCATTGGGACTGCTTTGAGCTCAGTTTCACTTTCGGTTCTGTTTCAGAGAAACTGTGTGGCTGCCGCTAAGCCGTTCGAGGAAGGACTTCACAACGGGCGGAGCTAACACAGCTGTATAAAGTCATAGGACTGTTTACCACGCTTTCACACAGACTAGAGTGATGATTTGACGGGTGGAAATCACAGGCAGCAGGTCGCAAGTTACCTCCGAGCTGTCAAATGCGGCCTTTCCCTTCGCCTTGCGCTGCTGCACGGATTACCTGCAGGTCATTCACTGTTCTCCGTCCAGATTTCGCACTTTGGGATTACACACAAACGGATCTTTAAACCGCCGCTGTCGTCAGAACAAAACGGTAAGACTTTTCATGCTGGAGTTATGCTTCACTGTTGGGTGCTTTTTGGAGGTCAGAAAATGGTGCTTTGCAACATTCATGGCTGCTTTTCCCGATTAAAATGTTGTGTGAACTCTAAGTGGAGTTTCTGGGAGTGTTAGCTGAGCTAGCACTCCCCATAATGCAGGATTGTTTTTTGTCAGCTGGTTGTTAGCTGGTTCAAAAGGTGGATGGAGTGTCACTCTTGCTGCTGTTTTCTTCCCGACCGTCCAGCTGTTAACAGCAGCTTGGTGTGGAAACATTAAAACTGTACGAGGCAATGCGGTCAGTGAAATAGGCTACACAAGCAAAGATAAACACATGAAACTCTATGTAGTTATTTAAAAAAGAAAATCAGAAATATGATTGTAATTTCAACATGAGATTGTGATTACCTGGCATTTATTTAAAAAAACAAAACCCAAAACATACAAAAAATACAACACATGTCAGCACCTGGTAATCATTATCTTTTCCTGGAATTTAAAGCAACTTTTGATTAACTTGTAGCAGGTAGTTCTAGGTAATTGACTATACTAGGAAGAAAGTGAATCACATGCCTGGCCAGGCCTGTTGTTGCTGATGTGTGAATGGGCTTGTGTAAAATGTACTCAGCTGATCATCCAATCTAACAGGTTCAGTCCAGGCTCCACTGTTTAGTATTTCAAACCATTTATGTCCTGAAAAACTCATGTAGACTAAAAACAACTTTTAGTTTGAAATGTAAAGTACTTTGTCTCTATTTGCCTTTGGCTTGAAAAAACCTGATATTTCAGATATTAAGGCAGAAGTGCTAAAGAAAAACTGCCGCTATAAACTCCATAAACTTTGTACAGGCAGTGTACAGTAATCTGACTGTGGCTGACAGTGTTGACTGTATCCTAGCCAAACCACAGATTCCACTCATATCAAAGTACCCATGATGGAAACTAGAATGAATTTCTGACCTATGCTGAGAGAAAGTCACTGGATTGTGCACACACACCCACACACACATCAATCAAGTCTTTCTTCTGTCTTTCTTCTGTTAGAGCCTTACATGGTCATTGCCAAAAACCTGATTTTAAAGTTATTATGAATGATTTGATTCACTGCCTCTGTCTTTATGATGTTGCTCGTAACTGACTTTAGTTTAACCAGGTAAAAATATAATTTGCTTTAATAGCAATAAATAAATGTTTGCAGTTAAGATAATAACTCTTTCTTTCTTTTCTCTCTCAGGATGTCAGTGTGGTGGTTAGAGATGGGAGAGGGTCTGGGGCCACTCTCCCCTGTAGGATGGTAGCCAACAGCACAGTGGAAGGCCATGACAAGACCCAGTTGTCAAGCTCATCGTCATCGTCATCGTCATCATCCTCATCATCTTCCTTGTCCTCATCATCCTCACTGTCATCATCGCTGGCCAGGCACGAGCTCGCTCTAAGCCCGCACCGCACAGAGTCGGCGCAGCTTCAGCGTCAGGCTGCTCAGGATCCGAACCCAAGGTCGGCATCCGTCCTCTCCGTGGATCTGACCCACTTCCCCACCTTTTCCTGCAAGGAGGACTGCACGATCATCACAGACACAGCGTCCAAGCTCGAGCGCAGCGCCTTCTACTGGGGCCCTCTGGGAGTGGAGGACGCCCATCGCATGCTGCGGGACGCTCCGCTGGGCAGCTTCCTCATCCGCGACAGCCGGCAGAAAGACGTCTTCTTCACGCTGTCCTACCACTCCAAGAACGGGCCGGTCAGCGTGCGCATCGACTACAAGCGGCAAAAGTTCTCACTGGCGGGCAACGAGCGCTCCTTCCCGACGCTCTTTGCCCTCTTGGAGCATTACGTCAATTCTCCCAAGAAGAGCCTGAGCATCCCGTACAGGAAATGGAAGCCGACGCTGCAGGAGCTGTGCAGGAAGCGCGTCATGGAGCTCTGTGGTGGAGGAAGTCGGGTTCCAGAACTGCCACTCACCCATGTTGTCCAAGACTTCCTGTTGGAATTCCCTTACAAACTATGACCAGCTTACCTTATAGAGTTTTGATAGTATTATTTTTAATTTCAAGAAGACAGTTTTTACCAGCTGGCAGTAAACAGGAGTGTTTGGTAAAGCCTGTCCATCATGTGTTGGATGTTAAGGCTGCGTCACCGTGGTTTCAAATAAAAGCAGCTCTCTGTTTTGAGTTGAAAACCTGCAAAACATTTCATAAGAGACATTATCACCACAGTCAAGTACAGGCGGTCTCCAGACGGACAGGGCCCATGCATGACATTTCAACATACATTACCTCCAGAGACTCAACTCCCACTTGCACACGGACAGAGCGCCTTTTGGGCTTGAGGAAGCAAGTTGGAAAACGCTGCATTAAGAGAAAACTACAGACACAATGGAGCTATTGCAGAGACACCACAACTGGTGGGGTCAACTGTGACTGTTCTATTGGAAACTGTGGGGTCTGTTGTTGGCCGTTTGTGAGCACAAGTGGACTGTGGAAAGACATTAAGAACATCAACAGAGTGGACTTTTAGAAATATCCAGGCATGTTGGAAGGTACGGTTGAAGTCCTCACATGCGTTGGTACTAGTAGAATTTATTTTTGTAGCAGGTTTTAATACTCTAATGTTGAATGTTTACATCACACATGAATGTTTGCCAGCACTGATGGCTCAAATACCACTCGATATATTTTTAAAATCTGGTATCGGAGTCATGAGGTCTGGTGTTGTTGTACTGTATGTAGAGGCATCTCACCTCTTGTTCAACCATCTCTGCCAGGCAGATAATGTTTACTGAATCAGATATATACAGTATATATAAATATTTTTTTAATATGTTTTACTATTCTATTTGAAATAAAATATATTTAAACTAATCTTGCTGGATTGTTTGCTTAGTTACTTTCTGATTTTGGTATTTCTGTTCCCCCAAATCACATCATGTGTTGGAGTGGTAGGAGTTTACAGGGATGGAGAGAGAGCGGCAGGGACAAACACACACATTCTCACAATCACACACTTTGTCCGCGCTATTTCACAGACATTAGGACAGACAGACAGAAAGGAAGTCTGACAAGGTAGTTTACAGTATCGTCACCACAGTGATTCATATCAGTAGGGCAAAGTGACAGGTGGGTGGAGTTACTTTGGTAGTAAATGGACTGGCTTAGACGCACACACAGTTACCAGAAACAGGGGCAGAGGTGACACATAATGAAGTGTGTGATTGTGTCTGTGTGTATGTGCGTGTGTGTAGTACTTTCAACCTAATGAGGACTCAGTGCAGATTAAAATTTTCTTAGGAGGAAGTGGGAAATTTTTTGGGTTAGTGGTTTGACAGAGACATGTTAGATCAAGGTCAGGGTTAGAGTTACAGCTCGCATTTCATTTTAGACTTATGATAAACCTTTTGCATATGTAGCACATCCCCTTAAAACAGTTTGCTATGTAAATAAGCAGAATGGGATAAAAGTAATGCAAGAAAGCAGATGAAAAGACTTTCATTTCAGAATTTGTCAAGAAAAATCATACAAGGGGTCAAAAGACTTAACAAACTGTACTTAAAAGCCATAAAAGTCTATAAAAGTGAGGCAGCACACGAAGAAGCATTTTACAAGATGACTTTGTATTTTAAACAAAGCACTGCCATTATTCACTATACACTGACAGAAAATCACCTTTCTGTAATGGGTGTGGCAACACTGAATCAGGTGAATGTACCTGGTAGAAGTGTATGACGCATAGGAGTGTGTGCATTGAAAAATTGCACACAATTTGTTTTCTTTATACTTTCTGTCAAATTGGTCCCAAGGCCCAGCTGAATGCTTCACTGAGGACTCGTCTAGTCTTCTTTAAAAGTGAACCCATGCTTGAAAGGGTGGGAAGAGGAACACAGTGATTTAACCTTACAAGCCTTTTACACATTCTTACACAGAGCCGTTGCATTCATCCAAACTGTTGTACAGTTGTAACACACATTGATGAAACTTCTTGTCTTAACCACAGTTGTGAGTTCAACTACTGCATTTGTAACATTCATCGTTTAACGTATCTAAAACGTGGAGCATCCAGCTTGTGAAAGTATTATCAGACTGTCAAATAACAATGACGAGGCTCCTCAGCATCTTTTCAACACTGCCAGGTTTGCCCTCCCCTCTCTGGTCTACCTGCTGGTTTCTTCACACAGCGTGCATAGCTGCTGGACATATTGCTTTGTGTTTTCACGTCATTGTTGCTGAACACTCTCTGCCAATTCCTGACACTCCAGGGAAGAAAGGGAAGCCTCTTTCAAGAAATGATATCTTAAAAATGTCACCTACTTCAAAAAAATTTGGGAATTACTCTCCTTTGCTTTCTTGCTGAGAGTTAAATGAGAAGCCCACTCTCATGTTTGTATGGTAAATATGAAGCTATTGCGGCACGAGCAGCCTGTTAGCTTAGCCTAGCATAAAGACTGGAAACGGGGGAAACTGCTAGCATGGCTCTGTCCAAAGGTAATAAAATCTGCCTACCACCACCTCTAAAGTTCACGAATTAACCATTTATAGTTTGTTTTAATCCTTACAAATATAATGTAAGTGTAAAATCAACAATTGTGGTTTTAGTCAAAATAAAGCATGTATTACAGAATGTGTTGGAAAAAGCAAACTAGACAAAGATGTCTGTGACTCCAACTGGCATTATCTTTAGAAAGCAGAACAATTTGGTAAAATTTTGCAGTTTCATGACATTTTTGTGAGTATGCGTCACTTAACTAACCTTCAACCCCTTCCTCATACCTAACCAGAACTCCAACGCTAAAACCAAACCTTACCATAAGGTTTTGTGATCTTTGGGGGATTTTTTTTTTTTTTTTTTTAATTCTCTTGGGTCTAGACGTAGCCACACAAAAACACACACAAACACACACACACACACACACACAATGTTGAGTCATACTGAATATAATACTCACAACTTGATTCAAGTAAAGCCTGAGTAGTTTGAGGATATAATTATCTCAGTGTGAGGAAGAGGTTGAGCAGGGGTGGAACATGCAAAGACACACCACAGTGGAACATGAGTCAGTGAGGTAAACACTATGATTGTAATATCTTAATTTTAATAGGTGTGTACATATTAACAATCCCCACTTTTTGAAGCTTGAGGTCAGAGACAAGGGGTGTGTGTGTTCTTGTGGGGATGGGGGATTGTGATGAGTGAATCAGATAACAGTTTCATTCATAGCTGCTTAGATTTCAGGACATTCCCGACTATTTTGAGAAGTGAAAGGTGAAATGAGTTGTTCTGTGATTGTGTGCTTAGCAGCTGATTTCTGTGGAATCCTCCACTTGGAGTTTTTTGTCCTTTACACACAATAGGCTACACACAAGCATGCCCATCTACAGAAATCAATTGAAAACCGACATCCCAAGAGACAGATGCTCAAAAAAGGCAGAGGACAAAGTGAGAGAGAATGGCAGAGAGATGTTCTTTCAAAAAATCACCACAACATTCAATGTGAATAAGAAACTCTATTTTTGGCATTGTGATCTTGTTTTACTTTTAGTCAGTGGGTTCAAATGAAATAAATTCAACATTATGAGACTTAATTAGTCCCTGTGGTGAAGGCCATTAGCTTTTACATAGACTATTAGCCCATTTGGCAGCCTCACTCCGTTGCTTGTGTTTTCTTGGACAAGGCTTTCCTGTGACCAAACACAAATGCCTGAGTTCCTTGTAAACCAATTCTCATTCAGAAGTGATGTAGACAAGAAGTTCCCAGTAGACTATCATTAGTCACCAGTTTCCTGTGTTTCTTCAGGCTCTCTTTTCCCACGAAATATCTCAGAATTTACAGCATGATGATCACTGATTTGAAGCAAACTTTGTGGAAACTAGGCTAGCTGTTTCGCTGTTTAACTTATTATTTAGGAAATGTTGATTGCACAATGTAATGCCTATAAAATAATGACACCAAGTTTGTCTGCCCCGGGTACAATCTACTGGGGAAACTGAAGGCTCCATATACTTCACAAAGGAAGTGGGTCAACCATTGAACTGTGCAACCAAAACAGAAGAATAGGGCTTTTATTTTCCAGTAGCTATTGGTAGCTATCCCCAGCTAGCGGAAATGACGGATGGTGGAACAGCCGGAGTAACTGTAAAAAGGAAGAGTGATAAAAAAACAAGGAAAAACAAGAGTGAACCTCAGACTGGCATTCACTTGATGGAGAGAGCTGCGGTACTTGAGAAGGTTCCAAGCTGACTACCGGATGTTTTACTCTGCCTCTATCGTAGCACTGAGATCAGGGATTCTTACGGTTATTTCTTGCTTTGGACCAGCCTGGCTACTGTCCAAAACGCTACCGCTAGTAGCCAAAAAAAAAACCAATTCAGTTTTATATATACAGCACCAACTCATAAGTTATTTCTTCTTTCTCCCCTTATTTTCCAAAGTATAGTTTATCGTTTCTTCACGGAAAACTGGAAACAAATGCTGTGTGTCCTTTGTTGTTGGTAGTAGCTCGACTCTGAGGGACCCCGAAAGCGATCCGCCTGATTTGCGACAGCGGCGCCAACAATAATACCACTTGGAAACACCAGTGGGGGTAAATGCTGAAAAGTTGTCTGTTGTCACTTTAAAAAGGTATCCTGTGGAGCTTTTGGCCAGTAGTGGCACTGTGGAGCAATAACGTGCCAAGAAACGTAGAAATGCACTAGCAAAACGTAGAAAAAAAAAAAAAAAAAAAAGACATCTAGCCAATGTGAACATGGATGTAAACAATGCAGGTTACAAAATATCAGCTTCACAAATATTTTACATAGATGGAAATAATTCAATACGTTTGTCAGGGCTCAAAGATATTCATAGTGCGTTTTGGTGCGAGATACTGAATGTAAACTTGACTGTTTATTTACGTGTTTTAGCGTAAAAAGAGCAGGCTGTAGTTTTACAGGTGTTGTGTTCTCGGGTGATTCTTGGCTGAGGTGCAGTAACTTCCTGGTGACGACAAGACTACAGGAAAATTTTGTTACCTTTAGACAGAGCTAGCCATTTCCCCATGTTTCCAGTCTTTGTGCTAAGCTAAGCTAATTTGGTGCCGGCTGGTATAAACTTTGGTATAAAAGCCCCTAAATATGTTATAACTGGGCTATATGTTATAATGAATACATTTGTAATAATACTGTGAAATGTTGTATAGCAACCCCAAAATGTGTTATTTGTTACGTTCTCAAACTATCTCAAAACAAACAGGGATTGTACATCTAGTTTTGAAATCGTCATCAGTGATCGTTACACAGTCAGGGCCGTGCAGACTCGAACAGCAAGTCTCCAAATCTAATTTAATGCTGTGACTGTGGTTTAATACAGAGAAAACATGCACGTACACACAAACACACTAGAGCACTTGAGTATGGTTGCAGTACCAGGAACCCATTCATATGTTTACGCACACACAACTAGACTTCCTTGAAGAGAGGAACCGCGATAAAAGCAACACATACAGACCACAAGGTGACTGAGGGCTCCTGCAGCAGCCACAGGAAAAGGTAGAAAGTGTAAAGGCAACGTCATGATCTTAGCCTTTAGACTGTCTCGCACACACGAATATGAATTCCAGTTTACACCCGTTTGTAGAACTGCAGTGTAGGTCGTAACACATTTTCCTGTACACAAAGTCAGTGTCAGTGTAGATCAGGGTCTTTTACTGCTTTTTCTGACACATTTTAGACTCAAAACTTTATGGTTATATAGAAATTATTTCAAACCCATTTCTATTTCTTAATAAAATTGCATCAAACAATACCAACCTTATGAATCCTCTGAACTCTGAATATTAAGAGACCCCAAAATTGTCCTACTTTAGCCATGATCAGTGGAAGCCTTCACACACTCAGTAATGTCGTATACAAGGGTGTGTTTGTGTGTTCCTGGTGGGGGTGGTGGTGGCAGTTCTTTTCTAATATTTCCTGTGGTTTTCTTGCTCAAACACTGAGGAGAACCTCTTCTGCTGTTACTACAAGAGAATGATTCTGTGAAGAAGGGGAAAACAAATCACAAGCAAGAGAGAGACAATGAGCACAATCCCCCAGTGGAAAAAACAAACAAACCCTCTTCTGTCTGCAAACACAATAACAAGACTCATGCAGCTACCTCACTGTTGTTAAGTAGAATAATTTATTGCAGTTCTTTATTTATTCCTCTGTTTCAGTTCATTAACAATAATTACAGGTTTAAAAGCCAAAAGCATTTACAGAGCATACAAACATATTACATACACTACAATCAGAGACTAAATAACGGAAGCTTGTCATGGCATGTTTGGATAGAGGTTGCCAATGGTTACAGGCAACGTGCTGCCATGTTGTCTTCAAACATGGCGGCATGTTGTCTTCAAACATGGCGGCATGTTGTCTTCACACATGGCGGCATGTTCCTTCAAACCATCAATAGCTGCTCTACAAATTGTGCCAAGCCTCTTCAGCATGTCAGTGATCATCACATCATTCTTCTGCTATTTACAGTAGCAAAGTGGAAATACTAAAGGGACAGACTCCAAAAAAAGAAGAAAAAAAAAAAAGTATTGCTCTGATTTCTCCTTTATAAACTTGTTGATGACTGTACAGTTAAAAAATAAGAATGGCAGAGCGTTGAGCTGTATGATAATGGCACAGAAAAGGAGAGCGTGAGCTGGAAGCCAAGCCGGAAGAGCAAAGGAAGAAGTTAATAAAAGGATTTAAAAGGACGAGGAGATAGGGAGAAAGTATGCTCTAAAGAATCCGTGACTTTTTTCCTAACAAGGATAAAATACACTGATCCCAGTCACATTGATCAAATAACACCGCTGTTTGGAGAGATAAGTTGTCCGTTACATTCATCTCTCCCCTCATTGGTTAGCTCTTAAGATTATTGCAGTAGTAAAGCTTTATTCAGCTGATTAAAGCAGGAGGGCGAGGGGGGGTTTGCCCCTAGACACTGACCTCAGAGCAGCATCTGAAGAAATCTTAATTTTGCTTTTCCAAGAGTGCTTTTGTTTCTTGGGGTTATTTGCAATTTATCCAGGTTTTACACACAGATGTGGGATGACAATCCAATCCAAACGCTGTTTTAGATTTTGGGGGGGGGGGGTATTAACCACATTATACTCCTACTTTTCCTTCCTGAAAGGTATTTTATGTTTTTTTTTCAGCATCCTGTTTCGACAGAGTTTATCAAATTATAGAGAGAGATGCTCCCAACAGAGTGTTGAGAGCATTTATCTATTTAAACCCATTCACAGATACGAAACTGAGCTCAGGTCAGCGCCTGAGGGGCAACCAGCAGATACATTCAACCTAGTGTTGTTGTGCACACCTGAAGACACGGATGTTATTTCAGTTGACACGTCTAACATCACTGATATCTATTATACTGCATCACTCTATGAGGCTGTCAGAGTTCCATTTAATCAAGAAAATTAACTCTTCTATTTTTCTAAATATATCAAACAATACTTAGCTTTTCAATCAGTAAAACAGCAACATTTACCTGTGTTGCTACAGACTGAAATGCTTTATGTAGAGAATGAATGAATGCCTCCATGGACTGACTCAAGAGATACTTACATGCTTACTACTACTAAGTGAACTGCCATCCATTATGTATAACTACTGTGCCACTATTTCAGCAGCCTTTGCTCCATTCAGATCTCTCACATCATTTATTCTGTCAGTCAGGTTGCTGACTGGTGAATGGACTCTGAATAAACACATATCATCTAACCCCTGCAGGCTATGAACTACAGTATGGGTTTGGGAAGGAAGTTAGTGATCTGGAATGGAAGTGGGAATAAAAGCCAATCCAACGAGGTCAAAGTATGTTGATTACTGTTGCATATCTGAAAAAAAACAAAATGCTTTTTTTGCACTGCACTCAAGCTACCCGTCTTAAACTGTCAGCCTGAGAGATTAACGTTAGCAATGATGGAAACCAACTGCGTGCTGGCTGTGATGACAATCAAAAAGATGCTTTCACACACCTCATCTTTCATCCCAAAATGAATTAATCCAAATGTTTACTCGTAGGGCACGACACTAAAACAAACAACAAAAAAAGATTAGGTGTGAGTTGCAACGTCACGTTAACATCAAATGAGTGTTTACAGTATGAGACCTGCACCCTCCTTGCTCAAGATGCTATTTAATATATTTTCTATAATAGACACAATTAGTAAATGAGAAAATGAAAGGATCATTACTTTACATGTGGAACTATAAGAACTAAACAAAATGTAGAACACACACACACACACACACACACACACACACATACAGGCAGTTGTAGGTGGCAGTAACTGCTGACGGGTCTGACATGCAGTGGTTAAAAGGCAAATGTAGCTGAATCTGTGTGTACTGCATGTATAGCGTGTGTGTGTGTGTGTGTGTATGTGTGTTAGCATAGACCTGACCACCACCACAAAACATTACTGGTGAACCGTTATGTGAACGCAAGACACAAAAATAGAGCAGGTCTGAAAACCTCACAAATGGATAAACAGCTCACAGCAGCAGCATGTGGCGTGTGTGTGTGTGTCTTTGAGCTGACAATCAGAAAGAATAAAAAATCGTTGCTGGTTGCGCGCCTTTACACACGCTTGCTAAAAACACGACCGGACACCCTCAAGTGCACAGAAACCCAAATGTGCTTTAAGCCTTCCTTGAATTCGACTGAGGTCTGTCTCATCCTCTGTTCTCTCTGTGAGTAAAAAGAGTCTTTCTTCATGTGCAAACACAAATGCTGAGATGCCTCCAAAAGCCCCTTAGACTAATCACATCACACACTACCTGCAAGTCTCAACATGAAAATATACCGCAGCCAAGCTGGATAGTTTAACTATCACACTTCACTGTCCTCTGTGTGTGTGAGAGATGAGTTTAAGTGCATGAACATGAATGTGTGCGTGTTGCTTAATCCAGTTCAGGTGAGTCTGGTGTTTCAGTGTGTATCTCTGCATCTTCTGTCTCCTCTACATACTCTGCAGCCGTGGACTCGTCTCTTTCTTGCAGCTCTGTAGCAGAGAGTTGGTCTCCGCTCACCTCGAGAGGTGTGTCTTTACCTTCTGGCTCCTCTGGCGCCTCGTCAGTGGGTGTGACCAACTCCGTCGTCGTGGTTTCCTCTTTTACCGTCTCATCCATCGGCGACCCTTCTTCCTCTTGCAGCTCCTCTTCTCCTCTTTGCTCTCCTTTCCTATCCCCCCCATTCTCTACATCCTCCTCCTCCTCTGTGATGGAGGCATCTGGTATCTGGAGGGAGTGCGTGGCGGGAACGTGGCTGGTGCAGGGGTGCAGGTGCGGCGAGTCGGCAGGGGGCAGCAGTGTGAGCGACTCCACGCTGAGGGTGTCTGCGTTGTTGTCGGTGAGGAGGGAGATGGTGGGCTGGGACGCTGGGGTGAGGCTCGGGGCCAGGGCCGTGACTGGGGCCGAGGGAGTAGAAGATACTACCATTACTTCTCCACCTCCTCCTTCCCCTTCTCCGCCTGAAGAGGAGGGTGGGGTGTGCTCCAAAAATGTACCATCATCTAGAGGAGAGAGTGAGACAGGTGAGCTCAGAGGAAGACACATTTTTAAGGATTCTCACTGTGGCCCTGGTGTGAAATTATGTGGCTTTTCTTTCATAAAGCCTTCAAAAAATGTTTGTCCTGCTTTGTTAATGTTGTTTTTCTGCACAGTGATGATCTAAAGGGGTACAAAGTGCAACTTCCAATTAAATGCACTGCAGAAAACAGATTCAATGTACCAGTGTATGCAACTCAAGTGTGAAACGCATTACGAAATAAATTCTGTAATATTTCAAGCTAGTGAAATTCCATGATATTCCCTAAATTTAGCAGATAATTTAATTTCAGAAACCCTTTGCCTAGAACCCAACTCTCAATGAGTGGGATCCCTAAAACCCTCGGGATTTGCACATACATGAACATAGACATACACAGAACTTCATGTAATTACTACAGAGATCTATGCAGGTAAGAGGTGCCACACGTGCATCTGGACGGACGGACGGACACACACACACACACAGGCAGACTGATGACTGAGTAGCACAGCACAGTGTGTTCGCCAAGTACCCCCTTTTATTTTCATTGTTTATAGAGTGAATAACAAACAGATCCCTTCAGACAAGTCTCAAGTGTATCATTAGCAGAAAAAAAGGAGGTACAGGGTGAATGTGATATAAGTAGCAGCAGTTATACTAGTAGTTTAACAGTAACAGCACAGTGTGTGGGCAGAACTACAACTATGTACTACAAGGTAAACTACTATGTAAGCATACTTACATTGTAAGAGTAATGGTGCAGAATGGAAGATACAACAAAACTGTATTACAATAAACAATATCAGATCTACAAAATTATAGCAAACCATTGTATGTAGTTTTCTTTAGGGTCTGTAACTATGGAGGTTAATGCATTTTGGGGCCGAGATGTAAACTGAGTGTGAATAAAATGATTTTACTTGTGCGATGGACAAGATTTGAAAACACTGGTTTGTTTACAAAAATGGCTCATCTAAATGGAAATCTTCCAAGTTATTAAATAAAGCTTTTTTGTAATGTGCTGTTTTGTTAGCTGCAGTTATGAAGCCATTTGGCCAGTGAATGAAACACTCACTGTATATACACACTCAGTACCAAAGAGCAGCCTGAACAGATAAAACAAGTTTTCTTAGCAGTGAAGTGCTTAACCAACTTAGGACAGCTTATATGCCATATTCCATCATATATTTATGTAATTATGTAAAAACAGAATGGTTAAACACCTGACACCATCAGGAAACCATTTCATTTTTATCAATCAGATACTCAACCTTCCTAAATTCTTATTCCACTCGGGGCAACTTTTACCTGCTTTGGTATTCAGTTCACCAGAGTTCAGTTGAGTTAAGCTGAAAGTGACTTCCTCAAACAACGCTTGGTGTACTTGCGCCCTGAATCATCTACAGCAGGATTAAACTGAGGTATGGTTCACAACAGATAACCCGTTTGTGAATGTAAATAGTCACATTCTACCCTTCAAAGACCACAAGCAGACACTTGCGTGCCCTGTGTGTCTTCTTATATACCAACAGCTCAACTGACACCCCTGTAAACTGTTGTGGCTTTTGTGGTGTTTGTGTATATATGCAACAGTATCTTAGTTACACCCAATACTCTACATGTGTAAAGGAGGTATGTGTGTGCTCTATAGTGCAGACATACTGTTTTAACCACACCTCAGCTCCATACAGAGTCTATCATCACAATGTTACAAATTAGTCTCTTTTTGCCTGTGGGATTTGACTTTCCCAAAATGATCGATTTACATTATAGTCCAGAATCTGTGCATTATAATGCACTGCATGTGCTTCTTTGGGTATGATTATGTATGTAGGGAATGTGGATGTACTGCGTGTGAGCTACCTGTGGGGCTCTGAGCTGATATAGTGCTCGCAGTAACAGAGTCACATCTTCCTGTGCTCCCACTCCCACTGGAGGGAGGCGAGGGGGAGGAGAGGGGCGAGGGACTGTGTTGTGACACACAGTGAGCCACGGCAAAACCTAAAGATGGCGCACACAGACATAGACACACACAGACATACACGCATGTGTTACCATGGGTGGGAAATTATTTCACCTGACCATATTTAGCCATCAGTGTACGTGACATAAAAGTCTGACTCATTGTGTGGCACACAGTATATACACACATCATGTACCCAAGAGTCCGATGTGTCAGGTGCAGTTCTTTGCATGTGTGCACAGGAATGCTTATGCGTGTTTTTAAATTTGTTTAATTCTGAGAGAGATTAACTATTAATCTATTTAAGCCACCTTAAAATAATACTGCAATGTACCTAAAACACACAGCACGTGAATACCAACAAGAAAAACTGCCCTTTAGGTGAAAACATGTTGACTTTTGTTGACCTTTAAATTGGCTAGGGATACATTTCAATACATGTGGACAAACAGATGCTTGCTATCCGTTTCACAGTGATGAAGGCTGGATTTCAGGACGTTTACATGTTAAATATTTTCACAGGAACAGGTTTCCTTGCAGAGACAAACAAAGAATACCATTCAGGAAGTGCAACAGTGTGAAAAATGTGAATGTGAAAAAGGATTTAGCAGGAACAGACACGAAAAGTGAACCTAAAATAAAACTATAGCAAATGGTATTTAGCATAAAAGAAAATGACATGAATTTAAAAAAATGGGACACGGTTAGGGGAGTTTTCAGCTGTATTCTCAGGAGTCGTATTTCTACACAAAGCCTCCAATCCAAGTCTCCTGATAGAAACAAGATTGATTTACTGTTCCACTTCAACACTAAAGATCAAATCACAAACCCATTTGCACAGCCAAGATACTATCACCATTTGGTTTGAATCTCAGGGCAACTTTCTGAAAGACTCAAAAGAAAGCTCTTAATGAACTTACAATGACCTGATGTTCTATTATTATTTATTATAGTATTTCTCATAAAGTGTGTCAACCAGTATGGAGTCATAGAAGTGCCATAAAAAGGAATAAATCTGGGAAAGAATAAGACAATAAATGTGGAAATATAAAGAGAAATAAATAAAAGAATAAATAAATGTGGATATATAAAGACAAATAATCTTTTTTCCTTTTCCCTCCTTTAGTTTTTCCCCTTGTGCTTTTCCCTTTCCCTTATTGCTTTTGCTATTCCCCTTTTGCTTTTCCCACATTGCTTTTGCTATTCCTTGAAGGGCCAAGCTGTCAGTCAAAACCAAATCATAAACCAGGGGCCTGAGTTTACTGCCATTGTTTCGTGATGTTTGTACAATAATTCAGATCTAGATTACAGGCGTTTTGCTACTAATCCTTTTACTGTCTAGATTTAAAGCCGAGAAAGAAGCATAAAAAGATAGTATGTGAAAAAAGCAGTATGTGTAGGCAGTGGACCCTGGTCACCTGGTACTTTATCGACGGAGCCAAAGACTGATCTATTTGCCGTGGGGTCGTTGGGCGCCCGTCTTGACTGCTCGTAGAATCGGAAAGGCAGGCCGCTGGGTGAAGCGTTGGCTGTCTGACCAAAACCCAACACCTCTGTGGCATTGGGCTGCACAGGCAGGTCCAACAGAGCTGGGTGCAGAGGAAAGGGAGAGTGTAAGAGGGATAGAAACACAGTACCATTATAGTGACAAGCTTTGATACTTAAAAGTGAAATTACAGACAAAGGTGTTTGCCTTATGTCACAGAAAGGGACTAAATTCAAACTTTGGGAGAGCATGTGTAACTGGGAAAAAATTTTGCTCCCCTGTATTTGTTTTTACTGATTGGGTTCAATGTGACTAAAGGGCCTGTGTCCACAGAAGAGTGCCAGCGTCATTTTTCAGTTGTTTCCAATGACAGGCGAGGGCATAGAGAAAAAGTGCTGCACCCAGCAGCGTTTTTTAGAGCGCTGCATCTTTTTTGTGCAGCTGCTCCGAGTGCTTCTAGTTGAAAATCTCTGAACTTTTCAGAAAGGTGCTGGTGTCGTCACTGGCGCTTTTTTTAAGGCAACCAATCATACATTAGATGGAGCTCGTCGCCCTGGTAACCAACAATTTTATGTGTGAATGTTCACACAGAAGGACCAGTCACTTCGGCCAATGGATGAAATATGCATGGGTACATATTTACAAAATCATTTCGACATTTAGGCTTTGCTCTTATTGTGAGGTGTTTTATTTAAAGTGTGAGGTGGATTCAACTTTCAGATCACCAACATTTGTTGTAATGTGAATGTGAATTGTCAAGGACGACACAAGTGCAGAAAAAGAAACAGACGTGAAACTGATAACAAAACAAAAATGGAGGAAGTAATTTAAAAAAAAAAAGGTATTCATTGATTAATTAGAATTTAATGACAAAAGAAGGAGGACACTGTCTAATTCAGGGAATGACTGATACTATGAAGCTCTTAATAAAGAGATTAGCTTTCACTTCTGTTGGAGAGTAGTTTCACTTCTACTAAATTTAGTAAAAGTCACTATAAATTAATTGACATATATTTTGATTTGGCTTTTTTATTATGTTTTTCTTTATCTAAGTGGGCTTAATCCTTTAGCTGAGGATGTTGATGCCTTGCTAGATTAGCTGGAAGCAGTGCTAGCTGTTAAGCTGTTGTTGTACATTACTGACAACTTGATTTGATTGTGGTATACTTTGTGTAGTGTTCCATTTTCACTCATTGCTTTCTGTTTAATATCTCATGTGATTTCTTGTAAAAACTCTTTGTACTGCACTTTCAAAGTGGATCCTGAAACACTTTCAGCCTCTGTGTGAAAACTGGGCAGCCACTCTGCTGTCTGGTGCAAAAAGGACACGGTCGTTTTGACCATTAAAGTGAGGGCAGGAGCCTTAAAAGGCTTCCTGTTTACTCACCTGCAATCCTCTGCATCTTCATGCGTCGGGCCTGGATGCGACCCTTGGCTAGCCTCTGCTTGGCGATGATGCAGCGGATGTGATCGGCGAAGATGAAGTTGGCCTGCAGGATGGGCAGGGGCTTGGCGTGGGGGTTGGAGCTGGGCTTATGGATGACGATGTTCAGCGCTCTGCTGTCGTCCTCAACGCCAGACACCTGCATGTCCTGTTGAGGGAGGGAGAAGGGGAGAGAAAGGGAACAAAGAGTAGGGAAGAACGTTAGAGAGATTAAACAGCAAGAGAGAGAGAGATGGAAAAAGATAAAGAAAAGAGGAAAATGGAGAAAGTGGGAATGATAAAGTGAAGAAATATAAGCAGAAAACAGTGGGACAAAGGGACAAGGAAAGATAGACAAAAACAAGAAAACAAAAGCAAAAAAGAAACTGAAAAAATAATTTGAGGAAAATAGAATTAGAGATACAAATGAATGGAAAGAGGCATAATTGGGACCTTAGTTGCATTCAGACCCAAAAACAGTAGTTCATCACTCGTAACGCAGAAAAAGAAAGGAAACATTAAACTGTATAAATTCAAAATACACATAAAACACATTGTAATAGCACAGTCTATATCAGTTTCACAATAGCTTACTGTATACATTCTGCAATTCAGATTTCATAATTTCCTTAGAAAAATTAATTGCAATATCACTTCTAACTAATCTGAGGCCATACTGACATCACAGGATATACTGTAACCAGTACACTGCATGAGTAAACATGCTTATACTTGTCAAAATATCCCAAAGTGACAGTAAAGTATGTGACTGTGTGCTCCTCATGAAATATTTCGAGTATTTCTTTGGTGAAAAATGATATGAGGGGCTGAGGGATCAACTAATCACCACCTGATGAATGACGACTAAGAAAAGAAGAAAAGAAGAGAAACAGGAGAGTGGCAGTGTGAGGGCGGATGGAGAAAACAAAGAAAGACAAAACAATAAGTAAGCTGTAAATAAATCATATACTGAGTAACAGTGGAAACTGGATGAATTGGGGATAAAATCTAAACAAAAACAAAGCATACTGTATGTGTAAGGTAGAAAGGTAGAGGGAAGTAGAATGAGTTAAACAATAAAATTGAAAAAAAAAAAAAAAGGAGGAATACACAAATTTTAATGATATTTTTAATGAGGGAACATTTCATTCACTCTTTAAGACAAAGACACATCCACGCAGACAGGACACACCACTTTTCTCTTACTTGCAGAAGGCCGGCAAACTTGACGACACCCCATCCAAGGCGTTTAGTTTCTGGTTCGACCAGACTCATCTGGTACACATCTACAGCGAGGAACCTCTGGGCCTGGCCGCCATCTTTACTGACCACCATACAGGCTATTAGGTCACTGTTATCTGAAAAAGATGACAGACATGACTGTAAATGTACTGCTATGTAATTCAAGTCACCTGAATCACCTGTTATGTTCTTCATTCAAAACAAAGGAAATTTTCTGTCAACATAACATAAGACTCAGAGTCAGCAGGCAGGACAGGAATTATCTGTTTATTAATAATTACAATAACTGTAATTTATTATTAGTAGTTAAATTTCATGCTAATCCATCCAATAGTTGTTGAGACCGACTGACAGACTTACACTGCAGACCCCAGAGCTGCTAGCATGGCTAAAAATAATATAATTGGGCAGAGACTGTGTGGATAATAACATTTTCTAAAGAGGATTTAGTCTAAATAAGCTCTGATAGTCCACTGTAGTTTCTGTGAAATATATGGCACAGCGTACATAACATACGTAATGGACATATAGTAGACAGCACTGTAGACAAGGACATCACGTTCTGATTGTACAACAGCATTTAAAGTGTTTTAATGCCAAAAGTTTCTGATTAAAACAATGAAACTTCAACAAACACAAGTGGTTGGATGATGGAAATACTACATCACTTACAAAAACAAAACACTAAAATGTTACACTGAGAGACACACACACACACACACACACACACACACACACACACACACACACACACAGTTGATGATGGTTATTTCACGGGAACATACCCGTCACATAAAATGAGGATACTGTAGCTTTAACAGCCTACTTCTGTTTTATGTTACAAATGAGTAAAATGATTCATATTCTTTAGAAAAACCTTTGTGCAAAATATAAATGTCCAGTAAGGCCGCTTCCTGAAAGTGTACAGTACTGCTACCCCCTGAACACTGATTATCCAGTGTTAGTTATAAACTCTTCTTAATTAAGTGTCCTTTTAACAGGTGAGCTGTATTTTACAACGAGATGTTACTTTTGTGTCCACACTAATGTACAGTACATACATATTGACACAGAAGACAGACAGAAGCACACAGTTAAGACAGAGACTGCTACACACACTTAAAAAGGCCAGAGGAGACACTTTTCTCCCACATGTCTGGAAGGAAGAAACCATAAAGAAACAGTAAGCCCACATCTCAGCAGCTTCACTTTAGTTTACCACAAAGCCTACTGCGAAGCAAACATCAAATGTGGAACTGATGATGACCTGATTTGACACCACTGGTTTTCGTTTAAATATCACCCACCCTCACTGGCTGTAAATGTAAACTAGTAACACCAGACTGACGTACAACCCCCCCGACGAACTTCTCTTTCTTCCACTTTAAAATATTTATGCTCACTGGTTCCTCAATTTCTATTCTCAAGAATCTAAGACTAAGACTAAAGACTAATGTTATATGTGTGAAATTGGTCCACTTGGGTTTTTGTTTGTTTATGTAGCCCTGTCAGTGCAGTGGTATGTTTGCTCTGGGGGAACACTATCTTTACACTATTTTCACTACTTTTGTGTTTTTCTCTCAACGTCAGACAGCCGTTGATGGACACATGGTGGCTTGTAGTGTAAATCATCCATGTGGCCTTCTGGTTATATGACTTTCTCCCTAACCAATATTAATAGATCACCGGGGGTTACCAGGAGCTCGACTTTACCCACTGAAGCAGTGAGCAGTGAAAAGTACTTGCAGCTTGAGAGGTAGTACCTGATTTACTATGGCAGCACGGGGACGCCAACAGCCAAATAGTAAGAGAAATGAGGGGAAGTTTGATAGCTTGAATCCCCAGACCAGCTGGGAAAAAACCCTCCAACCACCAACTTCTACTTAACTTCTGACTACAGAAGACGGGGGTGGGTTAACTTGACTGGACAAAAAGGCTTGAAAATGTGGGACATTTAATGCACAACAAGTTGACTCAATCCAGTAGCTTTTTTGGGATCATTGAAACAGTGATGCTTTCAACCACTGACTTTGTTTTGAAACTACTGTCATCCAAACAGACAAAGTGCAGGGAAGCACATTTCTATGATAGATCTGGTTTCATGAGGTACAGTGTGTTTCCATGTATTAGTCAAGCGAAGTTTTAGATTCACTCCTCCCAGAATAAGGAAGGTATGAAGAAAAGGAATATTGATATTGAAACAACTGAAATAGGAGTAAAATCTGCACATTGTTGACAGTTTCATCATTAATCATTCAGCAAATGTGTTGCTGATACTATTTATTGCAAGTTCTTTGGAGTTCTTCGGAAATTTGGTTCTTTCATTCCGTTTTTCTGACTTGGATGACAACCTAACTGAAGTAAGACTCAGACCCTTTTCTAACTACAACCAACATACTCATTGAGCTACGCTTCAGTGAAAAGCACAAGACAACAGTGCAGTGAGCAGCTGCCAGCCGTAACTGTATGTGTTCAACACTCCCTGTCCGTGCAAGTATTCCCTTGAGTTATCAAGTGTCCCTAATCAACCTGCCAGGTTGCACAAACATTACTGAAGGTAGACAATGGAGTGACTGTATTCAGTGGAGTGAGAAAAAACAAAACATGTGACAACAGTTTAAATTCAAGCCTCAGAACATTTCATCCTCAAGAGGTAACTGGTCACACTTGGGTATGTTCATTAGAAATATACAACACATTAAATCAGTGTCTTCAAAAGTAACTTTTTGAACAATTGTAACAATTTGTCACTTTCAACTACTGACAAGAACCAAAAACAACTCTAAAACAAAACAGAAAATCCAAGGAGGTGTTGATAGTTTCATAAAGCCACTGTAAAATGAGTTTTACTATGTAATGAAGCAATAATAAAACAAACTCCACAGCAAACTGCAGAACGTCCATGTTAAACAGTATCAACATGAATTAATGTGTTTGCATGCTCCTCTGAGTCACACTTTAGGCAAAGTTCCTGTCGACAGGAATGCAACAAGATCATCTCTGCAACCACAAGGCCAGTGATGTAAGGGAGGCCCCAGTGCACGCTAGTTACTAATTATGAAAAAACACACACACACACACACACACACACACACACACGGCTAAACTAGCTACCGTATATCATTGTTTCGTCACATGATCGAACATCAACATATATATAGAAATTATTATATATAAGAAATTATTCATTTAATTTAATAGTTTTTCAAAATAATGTATTAATAGTTTTTTATAGTTTATGTAGAATAAGCATATCATTTTGTAACATATTGCTACTTACTGTTTCACAAAAAAAAGTAAAGAAAACCATGACGGCGATGGGTTTGCCTTTACGACGGCATATATAGCAAATGGCACTGTTTTTAATTAAACACAAATTCTTCTTAGAACACAGGCCACACCCACCCCATGGGCCCCAGTGCAACTGCACTGCCTATATTTACGCCCCTCCACGAGGTTACAACTCCACTGACTGACACAATATACGGGTACAGACATTAGCAAATGTTCTGTGATTCAACGGTTACCAGAGGATGTGGTGAAACAAAGGCGGTGCAGCCTAATGGTCAGAAAAGGGAGTTTGTGGGTGGAAGGTGGCAGGTTTAAATCCCCCAACCTACGAGGAAAAACCCTCCCTCTCCTCCCAATTACTCTGTAATTTGTTGTTTTTAGTCAACCACCTTACATAAATGAAAGTATCAGTGCCTTACTAAAAAGAAAAAGAGGAACAAACCCAACAAGGGAGCTTTTTTTTTTTAAACCATACATGGGTAAAGTAAAATGCAAGACAGATAATCATAATTACAAAAACAGAATATTTAAAATGATCTTTTCATGTGACAGAAAATAACTGGTCATGTCACACCTGCTATGATAGCTCTTAAAAGGGTATCAATATCTAAATCTGCCACAGACTGACTGGCATTTGGAATCATGAAAAGTGTCACAGTTTCAACCACTGAATTAGATCTGAAAGTAAAGCTGCAGGGAGACATTTGGTTTCAATAGGTATGTTTCCATCCATTTGTCAAGTGATGTTTTGAGATGCACTCCCCCCTCCCAAAAGAGGGGAATTAAAAAAACATTAAAATTAGGTAAGTTTTCATCACCAGGGTTCGGGACAAATGAAAGTCGAGCTTTCACCAAATCACAAAAGTGGAAAGTCTTTCAAGAATTAAAACTAGGTCAGTTATTGATATCGGACAATTATGGTTGTTTAATGCAGTATGAAGACAAAAAAAAAAAAAAAAAAATTAATTTGCAATATTATAATGCTGAAACAAATGGCAACACAATCATGACACATCTCCAGAAAGCTGTGTAATTGGTTTGGTCCATTCATCAGGCCACTTTTGTCAAGTTCATCAACATTAATCGTTTGGCAAATGTGTTTCATGTGTCATCACAGATGTTATGATAACGGTTAAAGGCTTTAACTACCTAAATTTGTCACAGACGGTACAGTCATCGCTGCTACATAAACAACCCAGTGGAATTTACAATTAACTCTTCTCCTCGTGTAGAATTCTAAGAAGGGATTTTAATGGTAAACCTACCACCATTTCAATCATTTGAAATCACAAGTAAGATTAAATACATAATGTAGGTAAAAAGAAAACAAAATATAGAACATTTGACTTATACAGTGGTGCAAGTAATATCTTTTACAAAAGGTTTGTGATTTTCTTAAATTTTCATCTTCATAATCGTGTTACTGATCAGTATAGAAAAGAGATGTTGCAAAGAAAGTATGAAAGAGGAAAAGAGGCTTTCTTTGCTTGTATTATAAGATACACCTAATATAGATACTGTATGATGTACTATCTGTTACGGGGAATTTGTGGTGAACCTCACTTTCTTTCTGAGCTGTTCTGCTTATTAAAATAAACTTAAAATAAAAATGAGGTAATGGGTTCATTTCAAATAAGAGAGGCAGCCTTTCTGTTTACTTTCCGACTCTTTGCGCTCAGAGTGAAAGCCATGAGTAAAACGGTGTATACAATATTTTGTCATTTTGATTTCCTTTTGTGGAGTAACTGTACTTGTATTCATATATTTCAGCACATTTTAAATCGTACTCGTTTGGTCATGTTGGTTGTTACCTTTGAAAGCTTCCTTTCTCTCCCAACCTGTTTCCATATGTTCCTCAACAGTTTTGCTATGACAGATTACAAGGAAGGAGTGTCACTGCCTAAGCTATAAATGCATGCATGCACATGTCAACAAAAAAACCCCAAAAAACATGTACAGCAAAGGTTGTGCACTGAGTGTGTGTGACAGCTTAAGCACTCCTGTTCACATTACTGTGCAAATGTACTTGTGATATCCTGCAAGGCAGAGCTAACCACATGCAAGTTTCCATAACATCATCTACACACCTGTGTACAGTGAGAGAAGACTGTTCAGGTTATCTTAGTGTGTGGGAAGCTGTGTGTATAGATACTTGTGAGTGCGTCTGTATGCTCGTCTCTGTCGTTGTGGTTGTGAGTGTTTGCATGTGCATGCGTGTAGGTATTGTCAAGACTGTACTCATATGTCTGTGCTGTATGTCTAATGATTTCTTTCGCAGAGTGTGAGTGCGTTAGAAACAGAGAGGATTACTGATGTGTTTCAGATATTCATGCTGTAACTGTAGATTGACGGCAGTTCTTTTGGGGAAATTGTACACTGAAGGGGTGGTCAGAGTGGTTGTTGTTTTCTCCTGCTCTTCTAGTTAGAGAGGCAAGTGTCTGTAATTTTCCTTGACTTTCTTAGGTTATACTTGTATTGCACTAATTAGACTTAATTTTGTCTTTCATGGTGTCCTAGCCCACCCTGATGTTTGACTCTCTTCTCTTTCTTCAAAGTGTAAAAGTGATAAATAAATAAGTCATCAGCTGTCCTGTAGCCTGTGGTCTGGTTTTATAGAGTATACAGTATGCCTCGGTTTCTCTGTTTGTGTCTTACTGAGGTCTAAGACGTCATCTGTCTTGATAAGGTCTTCAGGTCGGGTCAGAGGCAGCTGCGTCTCAGGTTCTCCCTGAAGCTGAAGCGATAAGGACCGCAACATGAAAAACACACGGATGGCCTGTGGAGAGAGTGGAGAAGTCCCACACAAACACAAACAATTAGTTACATAAGTTATGTGAAATCAACCTTCCGGTCTGAAACTGGCGGATCCAACAAACTAACAAAAATAACAGCGAATGACAGCGCTCCAAAATATCCTATTAGAAAACACAAGAGGCTTTGACATCAATCATACAATGTTTTTATCACGGTCAGAATCAGGCCAATACATTTTATCTTTCATCTGAGCTTTGGAGTGCTGCCATACTGGTGTAATTTGTTTGTAGCAAGGTTGTCGTTTTTGGCAGAGCTCGAAACCAAAAGAACGTAACATGAGGTACACCTGCTATGAGTGTTACAGTGCAATTACACAGGTATTTTAAAATGTCAAATATTACCTTGGTATTTAAAAAAAAANAAAAATTCCGCTTGGTTGATTTGATGTCCCAAGGCCTCAAGAGGAGCTCATATTTCAACTACACCTGACTTCTCAGGAATCTCACAACCTGTTGTATTTGAGAGTGACTGATTTCAGACTTGTGTTACATGGACTGAGCTCGAGTGTGTGTGTGTGTGTGTGTGTGTGTGTGTGGACGCACCCTCCGTGTCTTCTCCACGTCTCCACAGGGCAGCCTCTTGACAAAGTCAATGCCAGTCAGAGGGGTGCCGGTGGGCGGCAGCAGTATTGAGGCATCCATCATTAGATACTCCACATTCAGCGGTTTACTCTGCAACATACACACATGCATGAGTACAGACAAGCCCACGTACAGCACCCGCACAGACATTAGCAACAGCAAGAATTATTTAGATAAATCAAGTTTCAAGGAGAAAAAAATCTAACCAGTGCGACACCAAATGAAGGCGAACTAACCATCATGCTCCTGTATTCATCTTCAAACATGTCCAGAAATATCTCCTCTCCCTGTGATGACAATAGAATTGGAAGCCAGTTAAAAATAAGCCAGTGGATGGGTGGAAAATTGACGGACAAAACATCTACAGTGACTTTTTGTATAAAGTGTAACTCAGCTGTCAAAAGGCCAGATACAGTCACACAATAAGATCTGCGTATGCACAGAAGCAGAAGTAAGCAAATGCATCCTTTGTGTCTAGTTATGCAGCTCTATGTACACACTGTTCTGAATTATAAACACACCTCACTTATCATGCATGCATACCTACTCCTCTCCTCATTTTCTTGTTTTGGCATCATCCTGGAACAGTGCCAAAGCAGCCACTACTAAAGGGTAAAACCCATTACACACTGTTATATGTTGTAAGTCATACTAGAATATATCCTGTTTTTTAATTTTTTTTTTTTTTTAGGTGCATCACCTTTTTTATTTGATAGTGACAGTAGAAATACAGAGACGAAACATGGAAATTGAGATAAGAGCAATGATATGCAACAAAGGTCCCCTTAAGCCACAACAAGGATACCCTGTAATGTTTGCTAATCACAATTATTTCCAGTTAAAAATCTGATTTGTGCTTAAAAAATAAAATGTATAAGAATTATTCACATTCATGCCCTATTATGGTCTTGAAATGTAAATCTATTTACTCTAAATAATCATGATGCCGGTAGAAAGACGGATGTTAATGCACCTGCTATCAGTTAAAACTCTGATGATACTTAACAAGCTAAAGTTGTGTCCTGAAAACATTATTATATTATCAGTTGCCCAGATTTCCTCTTTCATGTTACCACTTGGTCATATCCCATGTTAATGTCATATACTCAGCTGACTTATCTGCAAGTCTGT
This sequence comes from Maccullochella peelii, assembly GCA_002120245.1. Classification (NCBI taxonomy): domain Eukaryota; kingdom Metazoa; phylum Chordata; class Actinopteri; order Centrarchiformes; family Percichthyidae; genus Maccullochella; species Maccullochella peelii. Next base: position 52,203 of record LKNJ01002454.1, read on the forward strand.
GAATGTGCAGAGTGTAAAAACAGTGTATGGAAGCGTACACACTCTCACGGCACCTTCTGATAAGTATCGGTTTCTGTGGGGATAATGCTGTTCATGTTCTTTTCGTTTGTGCTCACAGTCATATTTCTGGCCCCTGGCAGTTTCCCAGTGTGACCACATTCTTCCTCATGTTACACGCAATAGACCAGTGACTTTTCCTATCTGGGATAAGAAACTGTTGCAGGCCTCCTTCTCCTAAATATGATACTGCCAGCGCTGCGCACAAGTCCTGTGTGTTCCAGCACATCACCCGTATAAATGATGGCAGAAGTGGGAGAGGAATTCTTAAATGACGTCCCATCAACAAAATTATGTTGTGAACCAAAACAGGAAATACTGAACAGATAAGATAAGTTGTTTGGACACGAACAGTTGAGCACTGAGATCAACATTATTAATATGAAGCACTTAAGATATTTTAATTAATTCCCCAATTTAAACATCCAATGTTTTCTCCTTTTATATGTCAGATTAATTAATCAGATGCAGATTCAGAATTTTATTATTTAATCCAAATATACTTTAATCCAATAAACATTTCATTTAATGAGATGCATCATTCAAACTTTGTTGTTTCCATTTCCTAAAGAAAGCAGCTATACTGTTTTACTGTCAATGTAATCCTGATTAATATTTATGTATACTGTAGATGAGATTTGAGAGGAAATATTAGTTAAAGCACGATTTGAAAAGCATTTTGAGCTTTCAGTTGAACCTGCTGGGAGAACCAGTTTGGAACAAAAAGCTAGTTAACAAGAGAACAACCACTATTTCTAAGTAATGACCATATTTTTTCCAACAGGAAGCCTCTTTTCAATGGTTATGTTTGGAGTCAGCATGCTGACCAGTGAAATTCTCCTGAATGCTGAAATATAACTTTTCTTCCTCTCTGGGCCTCGACGGTCCGCGAAGTTAAATTGTGAAGAGGTCAGCCAAACCGAACTCCCATGACTGATTCCAAAACTGATATCCAAAGACACTCAAAGAGAAACAGAAAGCACTGAAAGCATTTTGCCTGTGTGTGTAAATGTGACTTTGTATAGTATACATGGGAAACACTTTCAGTTTTACCTATGACACTTTCAGGGAAACGGTTTCAATTCAGTTAATCAATATAAATAATCAGTGGATACACTCACACACAGACATACAAATGTCAGACAAAAGAGACTTAATAGGTAGACTGTGATTCAGGTTTTGTTGTGACACAGTTTTCAAGAAGAACTGGTTGTAACACCAGATTGGTTGTTTGCTTGTGTGGCTCTCCCTAAATTATCGTTTTCTGTCCGTTTGCCCGTCCCAGTAGCCGTCTCCGTATGAGCAGCCAGAACAGCAAAAGTTAAAGTTTCTCATGGTGGGACTGTCAGCTGAAATCCTATTGGTTTACAGCAGTCAGCAACAGCAAAATGCAAATATATTTTGCATTAAAATAATTTGTTAGACAATGTCAGTCTGGTTGTCTAAGTTTGTGTTTTCAGATGCCACTCGATGCTTAACTTGTTGTCCCTTACGGAGAGAAGCACTTCGTAGGTTAGTGGTGCGTGTGTATGTGTGCGCTGGGTAGATAAAGTGTCTGGTTATCTTAAAGTGTGTGTTACTGCATACACTCACCTTGTAGAATCTCCGCAATAAATGCAGACTCTCTTCTCTAGCACCCTGCAAACACAAAAGTATAAACAGTATGAAATAATTGCAAATACACAGTCTGAACCATCATTCATGTGACACATACACACACAGAAATAAACACAAACTTACCTTCATTAAATGCATATTTTCAAACAATGAACAGGTAAGAAACAAACTGCCAGAAATTGTGTTGGTTATAAAATGCAAAACCAAAAAAATCCCTGCATTATTTGAGGAACTTAAAAACTTTTCCACATAAAATAATACAACCTATGACCACCGTTATGACCCCATAACAGACAGACTTTCTTACTTCTTAAGTCATCTTCTCAGGCCATTGCTCCCCAACAACAACAAAAAAACAATTTTCAACCTTATACGTAAACTCACCCTCTCTGGGTCTGTGTTTTATACTTTTATGGTCCTTTATAGAGCACAAGCTAAAAATGATTTAGAAAACAAGTTTCACTCGACTGGAACTAATTAAATATTGTGATTATTTAACAATCATGTTTTCTTTCCTTTTGACTTGCACTTTTTAAACTTTACCACAAATCACAGTATTGGAAATGTATAATATAATCAAATTTGCAATACAATTTTTAAGAAAAACTGCTGCAAATTCAGATGTTATGGGGGACAATAATCACAAAACAAGTTGAGACAGTAGGAATGACAAAATGATGATGTACAATTCATTTTATACAACATTAGTTAATCACATAATTTTAAAAAGATGATTAAAATACACTGAAAAGCTCCAGTGCTCCATTCAAAACAAATACCATTCAAAAACAGTACAACATTCTTAGTAATACTTAACATTGAGGAATAACTACTTATATCTCATGTAAATATAATATAAATGCTATTCACATGAGTAGCTACCAGTGAATCCCACACTTTATAGGAATGTGATATGATGTACTGCAATGAACTGCTGTGCTGTGTTACGCAAGACCAATTTCTTTGACAGCAATAAATCCTTCCCTGGTTTACCCATTCACATCAAGAATCAGAGAGAAGGATTGTTATTTGTAGCCAATGTTCTTCCTGCAGTGACGTTTAGATACGGTAATCCTTCAACAATGTGGAGCTGCATGTGATTAACACTGAATAAACTAAACCTGGAAATGTCCGTTTTCCTGCGAGAGATTAGTAACATGACTAGTCAGTTATTTCCCAACAGTAGGGTGATAAGAGAATTAGCAGGGTCAGGCCCAACCCAACGTAATATTAACTGAATTATTATTTTTTTTCTAGGGTCAGTTTTCTTGCCTTTGCTGGACAGCACACAGCAGAGAGTCAGAAGTCACAACTTAACATATATTTAAGAAAAATAAACTAACTACAATAATGATCATAGTTCCTGGAAAAATCCTCAACATTACCATTTCAGCCAAAGGAGCACTGTCCCACTTCAAAGGGGCTCTTCATTAAAGTTAAACTGTGTCAGAGGTGGGAAATGATTCAAGCAAACCCCCCCAGTGATGATACACTGCCTGCTATGAATACAAAGTGAAACCTGGCCAGACGTGCTAGGAAAAATGACCACGGCCAGTTTTCAAATCACTTTTAAATTCAGTCAGATCAGATGGTCAATTTTTTCCAGAAATGAAATCCTGAAAAAAAACACAATCTGTAGCACAACTACTAGAGGATGGGGAGGGGGGGCAGTTCATGAGGTGAGATGTGAGGTTTGGGCACAGTGCTAGAGGAGAAGAAAAGGGTGGTCCGGCTTTAATCATACACCATCTGCTGAAATATACTCACAAATTAGCACTCATTGAGAAACCCTGCAGGTACGGATTCTGAGGAAGTTAAATGTAAAGGGGATGTTTTACTGCACTGGAAGAAAACCTTTCCAACTGCCTGCTCTGACCCTCTGATCCCTGAAACTCTTTCTATGTGTTAGGATTATTGATTCTGTGTGTGTGTGTGTGTGTGTGTGTGTGTGTGTGTGTGTGTGTCTGTGTGAGAAACGTTGACAGGCCTGTATGTATGTATGGGAGTAGTGTGTACATGTTTGTGTGTGCTGTACCTCCAGGCAGGCCAGATGAACGTCTTTGATTATACAGAGGTCTCCAGACAGCACAGACTGCTTTAATAAAAGGCAGCTCAGCTCCAGGGTAGCTAGACGCACTTTACCATCTACACACACACACACGAAATATATGAATAAGTAATGAGGATAACTTACTGTTATTCCATATTGGCTAAACAAAGCAAAGTTTACATGGAATATAATAATGTGTACAATGTTAATGGTAATATGTAATTAATGGAACAAAAGGTGTTCATAACATGAAATGTAAACTTGGTTTTTGAGCTTCTAGTACATTTACATGCACTTGTACAGGACTTCTTGTAATACATGTTATGTTGATGCTCGTATGTTCAGCTTGCGCAAATGAGATAAATATCACAAGAAAAGAACAGCACTTGTTTAGGTATGCAACAGCACAAGCTCCACTGTTGACATTCATCACAGAGCTGTGCACAGTAATGGGAATTCAAACTGAAATGAAATGACTGAAATGAGGGACTGGCTTGTATTGGTAATTTAGATAACTAAAGATATTCAAAATGTTAGTTGTGTGTGTGTGTGTGTGTGTGTGTGAGTGAGTGAGTGAGTGAGTGAGTGAGTGAGTGAGAGAGAGAGAGAGAGAGAGAGAGAGCGCATTACCTGGCTGTGCTGCCTGGCTCATAACTCTGATCAGTCGCTCTACCAGCACCAGGCTGTAGGAGCTCTTCTCCTGGTCAGGAACAGGCAACTGCAGACGCTCCAGAAGATCTCGGTTTATACCTACATACAGACGGACAGGCAGGCAAACCAGGTAAGGAAATAGTTGCACGCAGATTTGGTGGCATAAACCTGACTACTGTGATGTTATAGGTTTGTTTATGAAAATCTATGATAGTACACTGTCTCATTTTCAGTCCTGTGTCTACCACAAAATAATATTATAATAAACAATAGAGATGTGGTGCCATTTCAATCAACCTGGATTCTGAAATTCAAGTATATTTCAACGCGGCGTATTTCCCATAAATGTGGCCTTTGTGACTCTATGGATCATGCTAACTTTGCACTCGCCAGAGATTCAGAGAAACAGGAACAACCTATAAAACAAAACAACCTATATCTGTTTTAGAGAGGTGTTATAACCTTCATGAAGGTAGGATTTATTGCAGGACTGTTTTGTTTGTGACTCGTTTTAGCTGGGTGTACCTAATAAACTGGCAACTGAATAGATACTGAAACCAAGTTATTCAGATGTAAAGTGGGAAATGAACAGTTCTCTGCCAAAGACACCACAGAAACGAACCAATGTATTCAGTTCTGTTGAGTCAGTCAAGTCCTCTTTTTAGAAATATAAGCCGCTGTGCGCAGCCTATATGGACCTCCAATATGGATGCCAGTTAATTTCATTCAGGTATCTGGAAGGAGCCACTATAACCAACCAAATGAATGTGTATAAATGAAAAGAAAGTCCAACCTTTGCTGTGTGAGACAGCATAAAGCAGGCAGAGAACAAACAGGGCGTGGTAGTCGTCAAGGGTGCAATCAAGAGCACTGTACACCATGTCTAAGAACGGTCTGCAGAGAGACAGAGAGAGAAGATATCATCAGTCCATAGACACTTGTGTCTTTGGGTTTATTCATTCTTTCCACTTCTGGACCAATTTAACAGTTTGGTGTATTCAGATATGTATGTACATGTACCTGCTCCTCTGTGTGTGTGTGCGGGTGGCTGCAGCGGTCTTCTCTTCATCAGTGATGTTCTGCTCCGTCAGCTCTGACACCTTACACTTCTCCATCACCACCATCTCTATCTCTGTGCACACACACACACACACTTTGTACTTACTTAGGTAAATGTCCATAAAATGTGACTTTTTTTTTTTTTTTTTAAATACATACTATTCACATTCACATCACACACCCTAAAACAAAAACACACTTCATAGCTATGAAGAAAAAAAGTCGTGATTATGAATGTACAGTCTGAAGTGTTTCCTTTTCACCATTCACTGGTTCAAAAAATGATGAAATGTGGGCCAATCATACCACCAGCACCTGCTTACTATTGATTAGAAAATAAAATATAGATTTTTAAAGCATAAAATTTACTATTTGATCAAAATATATTTAAAATGTAAGGAATGTTTCAACCAATGGTGTACAGCATGTCACCTAAGTTACCATCTATCCTTCTAAAAGTTTATTTTATCACTTTTCTGATCAATCAGTTAAATAAGGTAGGTGTTCTTCCACCCCAAGTGTTACTTTTGTCTCACTTTGAAACTAATCTGTTCCTCTGCAGCCCACATCACAATGCTATTTGTGTTAAACCCATGCTGTCAAATTCTGTGCATTTGAGCCTTCAGAAGCATTGAAGATTGTGTAGCCCTGCACAAAGACTCTCTGCAAAAAGAGTCTAATCAGTCAAAGTAAAGAAGGAATCATTTCAGATGAGTGAAATGGTCAACTTGTTACTTAACACTACCAAACACACACATGCACACAGAGCAGGAGTGAGAGACAGGCGGAGAGGTGAGGAGCACAGGATGGATGGTGTGTCACCGTGGAAATGGACAGTTGGCTGCCATGGAGATTGTGTTGGACATATGATCTGTGGTAGCCATGGTAACCACGGGAAATTAAAAAGGTGCCAAACAGGGGAAGCAGCAGAAGGAGGGAGGCCTCATCTCAAAACTAGCCACAGAGGAATTTTTGATTTCTGCTTTTGCCATTTTTGTTCTGCATTTTCTTTTAGCCTCAACTTTTAACCCTCATTGATTCTTTGCCATTTGTTGTTTTTAACACTCTTCCCTTTTCAGGAGTCATGTCTTTTACTTGAGAAATGTCTTGCCACTGCAACCATCATGTGCACACTTAAGCGCCCAACATGAAAAGCAAATAAACAGAGCACATTTACAGTAAAAGTTAAGGTGCCATCATATTTTTAGCTATTCTGTCTTTTGAAGACTTAATCTCTCTCTTTTCTGTTTGGAGACGAGGGCTACTGCTGCTGTGGTGGATGTTGGGTAACCAGGGTGCATCATGGGAGACTGCACCTGACTGATGGGAGTAAAGAAACACACAAACACAGTCCTGTACTTCTGTGTCCAACGAGACACACACTCACCTTCCGCCGTCTCCCCACTCGCTCTGCTTCCCTTAGAACTCCCTCCTCCTCCTACTCCCTCTGTACCTTTTCCCTTCTCTCTCTCTCGGCCTCCCTCCCTCTCTCCTCCTCTGCCGTCATCGTCCCAGCCCTCCTCTCCTCCTCCTCCTCCTCCTCCACTGCCTCCTCCCCCTCCCCCAGCCCTTTCGTCGTCCTCCTCCTCGCCCAGGTTCTTGTAGTTTGGCCTCTTCTGAGTTCTCTTGCGGCCACGGTGGCGGGACAGCTCCAGGGAGCGCTCCAGAGACTCTGGGGGCTTGGTGAACCGACGCACACCTCCTGCACTGGCCTGGGGGGTTGGAGAAGGACAGAGAGGAATCAGAGAGGCAAGAGTGTGAGACGGAAAGTCATCACATGCCTGGAAGTGAGGATCACAGAGTAATAATTTCATCAACTCCACATCGGAATCCTTTCTGGTGATCATGAAAGTATTTTATTATCATGTGCTTTCAAATCTAAAGGCTAAAATCAAGCAGTGGCCGTTATGTGACTTAAATGCTTCTTGGTTGTTCATGTCTACAGTGGTATCACAGTGGTAATACAGCACCATACCTCCCAGTCTGTGCTGAATACAAAAAGGCAAATAATGCTTCAAAACAAGTGAGAATGGGAGGAGTGTATTTAGTCAATGATATTCTGGAGTAAACACACTGAGAGGCCAGATTCTTAGAAGAGACTAACTGTCCTGTTTCCAGAAAGCACCATCACTGCAACCCTTTACTGGTAGATGTGCATGCAAAAAACAGACACATGTCAACAGGCATGAGAACACATACATACATACATACATACACACACAAAAACACACTTACATAACTGATGTGCCTATATCTTCTCACACATAAAGAGCCTTACAGTAAATCCTTCTTGCACCATCTCATTGATCAAAGTCCGTTAAAACTCAAAAGCCACTTCCTCCCTGATAAACTTTGTCAAGTGGT
>LKNJ01002454.1:62955-116465 GCA_002120245.1 Maccullochella peelii
ACATACATACACACACACACACATACATACATATACACACACACACACATACACACACACACACACACAAAATACTACTCTAATCTTTTGAAAACTGCAACACAAATATTTAAAAATGTGGCACTTTCAACAAAATTCAGACACACACACTAGTTTGGGTCTGGCTGCCTCCTATTGTGGTAGACCAACATTGTTAAGACATCACGCCTCAACTCACATTCACTGAAAAGGTAGGCTGCTTCTTACAACAGCCACAGGTCTCGCGCGTGCGCACGCACACACATCACAGAATAACCACAAGATTCTCAGAAACGCTCACTGGCTTAGCACACCCACCTGACTTCACAAACAGACGGTCAAAAAATTAACAAGAGGGAGAGGGGGCATGAGGGAAGAGAAACTGAATCACAGGAGAGAAAGAAAATGGGAGGAAGAGAGAATTAGAAAATGACAGGTGAGGGGAATCTGATGGGGAAGATGAAGGGGAGCCAAGGGGGAGATAGAAAGCCAGAGAAAGTGAAAAGGGAAATAACATAAAAGATACAGATGTAAATACAAAGAGACAATCAGAGTAGGATGACACGAAGACAGAAGAAAAAGCAGACAGAACGTTTCTTTCCAAGGCTTAGAGGGGAGAAAAGATGGAAATAAGGGAGAGAGTGTTTGAAAAATGTAAAGAAGAAAAACACAAAGTCATTTGCATATTGATGCCTTGATGTGGGTGAATCATGGAGAAAACCATGACCCCGCGATCTCATAACCACCTACATGCACTTCTTGAAGTCTTTGTGTGTGTGTGTGTGTGTGTGTGTGTGTGTGTGTGTGTGTGTGTACTAGAGTGACTGTAACACAATGTACAGTCTGTTGAATGTGTGTGTGTGTACTGTAAATCTATCTTTGTGAGGACCAATTTGAGTTTTAGACCTTGGGTGCGAGGACATTTTGGCCAGTCCTCACTTTCGGACAGACCTTCAAAAGGGCTGTTTGAGGGCTCACGCTTGGTTTTAAGGTTCAGGTTAGAATTAGGTTTAGATTAGGGCAAGGGTTGGGGTTAGGCATGTAGCTGTGATGGTTAAGGTTAGGGTAAGGGGCTAGGGAATGCATTATGTCAATGAGCGTCCTCAGAAGTATAAAAATACAAACGTGTGTGTGGGTATATTGCACATTAGTGGTTTTCATCATGTTTCTGTGAGTGCCGTTTGTGTCAAACATTATTGTGTTTCTGGTTTGCATGTTGGTCTGTACAGTGTGTGTGTATATAGCGTGTTTGATTGTGTTAGAAATGTTTTTCTGTGTGTGTGCGCCTTACCATGGTCTTGTGTGTGCTGTGAATATCCGTCTGTGGGGTGAAGACAGACAGGTCTCCATTGAGAATAACTTCGGCCAGGGCGTTGACCATAGGCTGATAGTGGATGATCAAAAACACCTGTAAAACACACATACACAATTAACAAAGTTACAAAAATGTCTTGAAAGACAAGAACCGTTCATTGAAAATGAAATGGAGTATATATGAAAAAAATGTATGGTTCATAAGTTCATAACTCAAATAAAACAGAATATTTATTTTGAACAATTCAAAATGTCTGTAGCATAGTGTGTGATGTGTGTGATGTGTGTGTGTGTTGCTTACTTGAGACAGCAGGTAGAGGGACACCTGAGGGTTGATCTTCCGCTCTTCAGACTAAAGAAACACATGTACACATATAGCTATGATGTTTGGAGACTCAACAGGGATTACAAATAATTATCAAGCATTAAAGCAATACTATGTGGCAGCTGAATGGTGTCGTCAGACCTTCACTTCAGCACATGGATGCACCACAGATCACTCTGCCATTTTAACACTATTAAAAATCAAATATATACAATTTTAAATTAAGTAACTTTCAGTGCGGATGTGTGTTTCATTATGATGCATTAGCTATGTGGAGGAAGTTTCAAGCTTTTGAGATAGCGTACTAAAATGAACTTAAACCAATGGGACCCTGGAAGGGTCAGTAATGTAAGTGAGCACAAAGAGATTCACTGGGCTGATTGTACAAAACCACTGGTATGGTCCTTTAAGTCATTTATCATACCAAAAATGTACCTTCTCAATAATAATTCACTGCCCTTGTCTGTTTTCTATGATTGTAAATTGAGTATCTTGTGACTTTGGACTGATGGTTGGACAAAAGAAGCAATTTAATGATGTCATGTTGGAGTCTGGAACTGTGATGGACTTTTTCATTATTTTCTGACATTTAACAGACTTTACAATTCATTGATTAATGCAGGCTTCAATGGGCTAAAGACGTTTCATCAGTGAAACCATATTTAAAAACAAACTAAGGTGACACTTTACACACAGAGTTTATCTGGCACGTTCTTTAACACATTAGCTTATGGAAAAACACATACGTGCATATGTGTTATAACACGTCATGTACTAACCATTTGATGTTAACATATTTTGTATGACACAAGCTCTCCACTTTGAACCTGTTGACATCAGTGAAATCCTACTTCATTTAGACATGCAGGTGAGGGTAACATACCGTCTCTGGGATAACCAAAGAGTAGACATAGAGGGGAAGGAACAGACGGTTGAGGAGGTGGTCGGTCAAAACATCATTAAGGAATTCACAGTTGATGATGAGGATGTCGTTCAGGTAGTGGAGGTGGTCAAGGTGCTCTGCTACCAGGTCACTTAACTTCCCTCTGTTCTTATGTCTGGGACACAACAAAGGGAGGCAGAGAGAGACTGAGATGTTATTTAGGTAGTGGAAGTGGTCAATGTTACAGTGCCTTTTACAAACCAGAGACTGGCCTGACCCCTAGAGGCCACAGTGATAATTACACTGAGAAAGAGGGCACTTACTCTTCATCTGTCTGCACACACTTGTCCAGTTCGATGACATGGCTGCCAATAAACCAGACCAAGTTGCTGAAATATGGGACCGCTGTCTTATCTCGGATGTAGTGCAGCATGTGCTGGTTGTCCACTGGAGAGAGTAGGGTCAGGATCAAGATCTGTGTTAGGGTTGTTACAGAGGCTGCCCACAGGTATCCAATACCCATACACACTCACACATACACACACGCACACACACACACACACACACACACACACACACACACACACACTTTGTGATCCCAGAGAATTACCAGAATGTCACAGTGACATATGGTTAAAAAACACAATGTAAGCCATTAAAAATAAGAGGCAAATTAAGAAAATTAACCAACCACATTATGTCAAATTAAGTACATGAATTGGTCCAGTCAAACCATTGTTAATACAATATAAATGGAATACTACTGGAGGAAATGCAGTTAAAAGTGAAACAACAGTGCAACTAAGCCTACTCGCGCCGTAATTAGACAAAAAAACAACAAAACTTTAAACCTATTTTCTATCTAATTTAATTCAAGCATGTGATCTGAGCCTGTGCTCATCAGTATGTCAGACTCATTGATGCTTCATTAAGCAGAGGTATTATACAAGAGCAAGATCTGAGCCATATTTGGTCCAACATTGTATTAGTAGTAATGAAATTCACAAGATTAGTCATAGAGCAAAGGTTAAAGAGGAACTCCACTGATTTTACACATCAAATTCTGTTTACAGATCTTGGGGAGTGCTCCAGCATAAGCTGTGTGAAGTCTGGTAAATTGCCTCAAGAGTCACTTGAGTCAGCGTTGGTTGGGGCTGAAGAAAATGAACAAATCCGAGTTAGAAAGAAGTGAGTTTAGCAGACCTCTGTAGCTCCTCATCTCTGCTTGAGGCCAACGGCTCAAGGCTACATTAGCCGCTACTAACACACCCAAGTCTCTGACTGAACTGTCCGTGGTTGAGTTGCATGTGGGAAATGTAGGGTTTTGTAAAATGGAATATAAAATATAAAAAGACAATCTCTGGTTTTGCTGCATCAATTATGATCCTTTTTTAAACTATCCATCGCAAGTGTGTCAATGTTATAGGAGTGCAATGCTAAATCGGTGGAGTACTCTTAACACCGGGCAGGGATCTACACTGTAAAAAGGCCAAATATCAGATTGGACAGCAGGCTGAATTTGCTATTTTTATAAAGGGGTTAAAGTTAAACAGTAGGTGAGGGTCAGGCTTGGCCTATCAAAGAGAATAATCGTGTCCTCAAACTCATACTGCAAGAACAGCATTAGAGAAACCACAGAGCAGAAAAATCTGTCACCTGTGCTACATAGCATTTGCCAATATTTCCATGCATCTGCTTTAATTTGTCCAAAATAAGAGCCTACTGCAGTATAACACACAGGGCACAACCTTTAAACAATCCCAGGGAATATGTGAGAGGCAATTTAGGATACTTTTGTTCTGTGAATGACAGCTCCTGATTTAGTAACACTTTCTCATGTAGTAGAGTAAAAATCTGATAGTAATTTCACAATGCCAATCCACCACAGGTCACTGGGACAAGTAGTGAATGAGCATAATATACCTTATATAAGAGCAGAAAACAAACCACAAGCTGCCACTACACAGAGTCAGTGTCATTCCAGCTAAGTCCATTAGTGGATGAACTGAGAATTAAACCAAAGGGAGATACGGACTAAATAACCACAGTGACCAAAAACTGTCAAACCCATCACCAAAATAACAACAAAAAATTAAGTGTGTGGAACAATTAACCTAAAAAAAGAAAAAAGGCATGCAGGTTGTTTCTGCATGTATGTAGGTGGGTGGTACAGAATGGTTTACAGGAACAAGAATAGCAAAGATATATTCATACTGGTACATTTATAACAAATACACTATTAGGAACAAATAGGGCTGGGTATCAACAAACACTGACATGTAATGTGTAATTCATTTTAAACCAACTTTTGTAAACATTTTAAATTTGAGGCATTAAAATCAATATAAGACAAGTCTCACATCAACAGCAATTACACTGATAAAGATCAGCCAACTTAGAAAAACACTTACCGGCTTATAGGCTAAATTAACACTTCCAAATTGTATTTGCATCAATATGCTGTATGAACAACTGGTAACAATATAAGGAAGAAAATAACAACAAAATATGGTTCTAGGATACCCAGCCCTAAAAAAAAGACTGAATGAATGGAACCAACTTACATGAAACTGGAGTTAGGCAGATGGGGCGCGTAGAGGGAGGAGGGAGAGGAGGAGAGAGACAAGGAGAAGAAGAGGAGGAAGAGGAGTGGTTGTTGAAGAGGAGGAGGAGGGAGAGGGGGAAACAGACACAGGGTTAATGTGAGTACAGGGGCAGCTGTGGAGGGGTGGAGGTTGGGAAGGACCCCGCAGATATCAAACAATGGTACATCTGGCAAAGGAGTTTATATGTTACCTAAACATTTTAAAACTTATTTTCAGAATTTCACATTGTAGTAACATAATTGGACTAAAATATCTAGCTTAATTAGTCTTGATGCTGGATAAAATCCTTTTCCAGGTTGTCATTTGTTGCAGTGCGTGAGCCAAGGAATCAGTAGGAAGCATCAAAAAGTGACATGTTCAACATTATGATGCTGAAAACAATAGTACACTGTTTTCGTTGCAACATTCTGACCCACCGTCAGTGTTGTGAAACTGCAAGTATTTAAGTCATGGGTTCATTTAAAAAGTTATTAAATTAGAAAGGGGTTTGAAGTGTTTTCAACTTTTGCCTCAATATGCCTGCAGCTTTCACTGCAAAAAAAAAAAAAAAAAATTCACAATGCAATGAACATTTTGCATTACAGCAGTCTCTCAGCCTGTACATCAGGATACAGATGTTAGTCAGAGTTGTTGCTATGAATTGATGCTTCCCTCTTTGACAGATTCCTTACTATAGCATAGCCCATGGCCAGCCCACCAATGATACATTCCCCATACCACTAGGATATTTCCTAAATGACTTGCATTTATATTATGGTTAAAGTCAGTTGTGCGAACTGTAATGACGTCACTGTTGGGAGGTACAGAATCAAGACTTTATGGACAACCAAGTTGTACGGTGCAAAGCGTACATGCAGGACTAGACAAACAGGTACGGAGACAGACAGGATGCCGTAGTTGATACATGTTTCAGTGACTGTATGTTGAGGCAATGTTGAGGTATAGTGAAGAGAAGCATGATGTGTGGAAAGCCAAATCTGCTAAATGCCCCACCCACCTCCCCTGGAGTGACCAGCTCCGAGCCCTGAGGAGCCCAGAGAGACGGCAGGAAGGAGAAGCAGAGGCTGACTCAGCACAGCGCAGAAAGCAACACAGTTTTGGCAAAATCCTGTTGTTCAGACTCAAAGCATCACTACTGTGCTGCTCTTGTGCTCAGAGGACATTTATTTTGAAAAACCTGCAGTGCGCAATACATTTTTGTGTGTGTGTGGGGAAATTCAACCACGACTTTGCATGCTGTAGAGTGAACTTGAAGTTAGTTCCTTTATAGTTGGTAAATATGCACATGTGAGATCAGTGAGGTGGTGAGGTGCTGGACCTTGTGGTAACACCACCTCGGGCACACAAGCAAAGTTCAAATTAACTGAACTTTAACCCTGTTAGCCGCTGGCTCAGGTACATGGGTTCAAAAACCAAACAACAAATTTCAACAAGTTGTTTTACTGCTTATTTATTTGATGTTGGATTATAACAGAGGATATCTGTTATATCTCTTAAATTGATAGCTAATAAATAGTAACAGTTCTGCATTAGTTGGCAACTTCAGGGTTTCTTTCATGATGTCAATACTATACATCTCTAAAAGTATAAAAGTAAAGGATGACCTTAACTTAGCAGGTATTATCAAGAATAATACAAGAGAAGTTAATGTATTACAGCTGTGATTTGTGAGTAACTAAAAACACAAATTATGGGTAAAAATTTATAGTACATACAGAATTTGCATCCAATTACCTTCTATACAAATGTAAATATATGTAATTATTCATAGTTATTTGATGCTGGCTGAATATCTTTATGATTGCACACAATGCACATCAGAATTGGCTTGTTGCAACAAAATCAACAGCAAATGTTTGAATTAAGTAACAGCAAATGTTACTGAGATAACAACAAATGTATAGAATGAGAAAAAAGTGATAACAATAGGCAATAAGGAATAAAACCCTTAATTTGTCCTCAAAATAACCAATCATCCCCCAATGTGGCTTGTTTGCGTGACAAAAAAGACGCTCACAGCTGCTTGCTGACTGCAGGAGTTTAAAGGGTTACAGATCTTGAGTGTAGCTGTCCTGACACCTGCTTAGAGATACTCTAATACCAGGTTGCTGTGAATAATGAACAGATTACTACTTTAGTACTACAGAAGTACTTTAGTTGCAAGACCTTTTGAAAAACTTCATAAAATAAAGGACTGTGTTTAATGGCGCCTTAAAAAAGGTTTTATTTCGACTACATCACACTTGCAGAGAGCCACTCTTTTAAAGGAGAATGATGGAGGAAAAAAACAAACAAACAAAAAAAAAAAATCACACAGAAGAAGGAAACGAAACATTTAAGGCCAGAAATTCAGCAGACTGTATTTGTGTGTGTTTGTTACAGTGTTACCTGTTAGTCATGCTCATGCACCAGAAGCAGCAGCAAGAAGAGGGAAGGAGTACAGAGAAAGGCGGTAGGCAGTCCCAGCGTCCCACGAGTGTGTTTGTGTCTGCGCACATGTGTGTATGGTTAGCATGTGCACATGCGTGTTATTGGCACTCACCTTTGTAAACGTTGAGTGTGATGGTGCGGACTGCGATGCGGACCATGCTTTCAGGGTGGTTGAAAAACTTAATGGCCTCGGTGTACAGGGCAAAGTCATTAGTGTGCTGTGTGTGGGAGACAGAGAGGGGGCGCCGGTGAGCAAGGCACAGCATTGCACCGCCACGCTCAGGCCACATACGACCACAGAGAGATTGAGAGAGAGAGAAAGCAGCTAGAGGAGACAGAAACTCTGGGCAGTATCGCAATATGATAAAAAAGGACTTAATGAGAGTAGAAAACTGGTGTTCAGTTCTCTAACTGGGAAAATGGTCTACAGATGTTAAAGTGCCAGTCTGGGCGTTTTTTGTTGATTTTTTACAGAAATACAGGTGGGGAAATTACACACAAGTTATTTAGAGGTGTCACAGAATTACTGTAAGCATGATACCAAACACCTTCAGTAAACAACTAGCCCACGAGTAACCTTGTGGACCAACTCAAATCCTACAGAATTCATGCTAAATGTCTTATGACTCTCAAAATCCAGTTAATATGGATATTATATTGGATGGATAAGTGAGCCTGTGTTGTTGCGAACTTGAACCAAACAAAAGAACACATTGTAAGCTTTTGATTTGGGTGTTTGTGGCCCATCCTGAAACATGAAAGAGATTCAAAAAGACTAAACTGAACTAAAGAGACTTTTGTACCCAACACTTCAACAGTACTTTAGATGGTCAACATGTATTAACATACTAGCATGCTGCACTTAATGTGTAAATGTGTATGCGTATGACAAACCAGCAGCTCTGCATCTTACAGTCATCTCTCTGTGTGCCAGTGCCTGATCCTCTACCCAAACATTCCTCAGTCACTGCGACCTCCAACCAATCACAGTTGAGGGTCAGAGAGCAAACAGTTGCCCAGAGGTCACAGCAAATGAAGAAACCTGACCCTGACACCAAAGCCAAACCAAGAGTGTGCCCTCTGGTCTTAAAAATGTAACTGTGTAGATCTGACAGGAACGGCAGAGGCCAAAGTAATCTGCTATCTGATACCGCCCTCTGCAGGAGAATAAACTGTAAATCAATAAATTATAAATGAATTATAATAAATGAAGTGAGAGATGAATTATAAATACAACCATTGTAAATTGTGAAAAAAAAAAAGTTGAGAAATGTCTTCCTTTGCATTCCAAAAAGGCAGGTTTTACTTTAAATAATTGATAAAGTAAGTAAAGTAAAGACTAAAATAAAATAAATGTGTTATAGGCTTTTTAACCACATACATAATTACACTCAGATCTACACGCTGGGTCTGGTTTTGGCTTCAAGGTTAAAGCTACCATCAACAGTACACCAATAACTTCCCCCAGCACACACAGGCCAATGGACTACAGATACTGCTGAAACAATGAAGGGTAACAACATCAGAGATTATTCAGGTGGTCAGTATTCTTTGGTGGTACCATCTATTACCACACACACACACACTCACACACACACACACACACACACACACACACACTCACTCTCTGAATGGTAATATTCTATGAATATTTTGAAATAAAGAATAACAACTCTTTTGAAACTCCATTTCAGAGGAATGAGATATTGTTGTGAACACTATTGTCATTATTTAGCATTACTATAATAAATGAAAAATTTCCTCAAATTAAGGTAACATTGACACGTATGTGTTTGTGTCAGCTGGTGAACAGAAAGATGACTTGTGGACAAGATTGGCTAAATCAACCCCTGTACACAGGAAGCTGATGTTTTGACAGGGGAAGTGTGCTGCTGAAGATTGGTGGATAGCTTGCACAAAATGCAAATTAAAAATGAGCTTCTGTATTTTTCAACAAATTAACTGGCTGTAAAAAATGTTTTTTTGTGACAATAATTATCTATATAGAGTGATTTTGTGTCCCACTGTAAAATATCACTAGGCTGTCATTTTTCTCCCTCAGTCTGCTGGTTTTACTAATCTGTTTCATCTCTCGCTCATCTTTCGTCTCTTCCTTCCTTCCTTCCTCTTTGTCTGTCAAAGAGAGTGCACAATAAAAGTTGTTGACATTGAACGAAAGATCCTCTATGCCTCTCCTTTCTTTCACTCCCTCTTTCTTCCCTCTAATCCCCCCCATCCGTCTCTGGCCTCACCTCATTGTAGAAGAAGTGCACAGTGTGGTTGTTGAGTTTGAGGGACAGGGTCTTGAGGAAGGAGATGTAGTAGGCCATGATCTCCTCGTCCGAGAAGTCAAACTTGTGGACGATGATGGAGTTCACGTGGTTGTTTGACAAGAGGTAATCTAAGAAGAGAAGAGACTTGATCAGGCTTGTTCACACTAGGGCTGAAGGATTTGCAAAAAAATAAAAAATAATAATATTGCAATTATTTGGACAGATATTGCAATATGAGTCACGGTTTTAGTGAGAATGGTAATTTTTGCATTTCATTTTCACTGAAAAAAATATAAAAATGATGATGTGATTTTTGCTGGGGTCTGTACCAAACAAACATGTTCCCTCACGTCTGGAGAATATGATTTGTAGGCCGGGGCTTCACTGTAGCACCACAATGCTTCATTTATAATGGCATGTTGTGACACATTTTACCTTTATCAAAAAATTGCAGCTCCTGCGATTTGGATATTGCACTTGGCCATACTGTGCTTTTGATAATATTTTGATTAATTATGCAGCCCTAGTTCCCACAGCAAATGTTTTAGGAAGATGGCTTTTTGTGAACTGCTGACAAACTTGCCGTTTACCATCTAGAAGAGCACCTAAAGCTGAGAGTGGATAGCTTCACTGCACTACTTTCATTTTTGTCATTGGATCAACAGTGAGGTTGGACTATTGCAGTGACTGTTGTGTGCAGCGAACATGAGAAAGACTATTCATTCCTGTTGTCATGATACCACAACTGGGATTTTTTTTTAATACCTCTACAATTTATCAAAAAACAAACCTTGCTTTATATAAGATATCAGCCCACTGTATAAATGACAGTGTATCATCTGCTGAGTCTTTGGTTGCCTAGCAACAACAAAAAATGCCACAGGCTGCTATGCATTGTATATTTTAGCAAAGAAACATTCTAATACAATAGGAGCGCAATATATTATAACAAAACATACCATATAAATCAGTCACCACACAAACTAATAAAGCAGCAGTCTCAAAGTATAAAGAACATTTTGAGAAATGTATTATTTGTTGCAGGACTATTTAATAGCGATGCATTACATCAAATACGTGTTTCTATTTTTTCAACCAGTGTTGATTCAAATACTTACACAGGGAAGTCTCATGGCTGATGTTCTCAAACAGTATGTTGAGGGTCTGGAGGAGCTGGACGCACACGTAGCGTCCCGACTTCTGACGCAGGATGTTCAGGAAGAAGGCAAACATGTTCTTCTCCAGGAAGAAGCTGAACACATCCAGGAGTGTACACACAAACACATGCGGGATTTAATTCATGACGACTTGATCTTGGAATATAATTATCAAAAAGAAGAATGCTTCTCTTTTGCAGCGTCCTGGTGGACTAGTGGTTAAGATGAATACCATACACTCATAACATCCCTGATTTGATATCAGCAACCTTGCATTTATACCCCCCCACCCCACCCCCCCTCCTCTACCCATGTTTCCCGTCTATATCTCTACTGTCACAATCTAATAAAAGCTATGTGCACAAACTAATCTTAAAGACAGGATCACGTTCGACCATCATTTCTGTGCTGCACTATGCCGATATCCTGCACTCGTATACTGCTCATTCCACCCTAAAAAAAACTTGCAGTTTATCCTTTATCATATTAATGTCGCAATGACTGCATCTCAGATCATCTCTTACTAAAAAAACCCTGCAAATCTATACAGCCAATGATAACAAAATACCAAACAGGTACTAGCCTAGAAAATTAGGAGTGACTGTTCATGCCCATGTTTATTCTAGGGGGTTCCTGATAGCACAAAGTACGCTTATCAACAGCCTCTGTGGCTTTTCTGCTCTTCAAAGCCATTTCCTGTTTCATATAATAAAGGGGTGGTGAAGTGGATAGACAGAGGTGATGACATGCAGCACTAACTGCAGAGCTGCTTCTGATTAAAAGCAAAACACAACACTATGGTTTCATGAGCTTGAGTCCCCGGAAACAACTGAAATGTTTCACTGGTTTAGGACAATCTGTCAGTTCTCCTGCAATGTTAAACTGCACAATCTTAACTACACAAAACAAGTCAAAATGTTAAGACTTTGTGCAGAGCCAGCATAACGGGAAAAAAATCAGGAGTCTCTTTGATACACAGACACAGCTTTACTTCGTTTTGAATGGTTCACAGTCAAAGAGAAGAGCAGCATGGTGGCTCAGTTGTTAGCAATGCTGCTATATAAAAAGAAAGTGGGGGTAGGAGACTTGTTTGAGTACGATTATGGTAGTTATAATGTTGAAGAAAAGGGTTTCCAAGTTGAAGTTTGCCTGTTCAAACATCTCCAGATCAGGTGAACAAACATGAATAGTAAAAATCAATGAGGAGCAGTCTTCCGTGACTGACATCAAGGCGCTCTTTGAAAATTCACAGTTTACATTAAGTAATCTGTTCAAACGCGTGTGCACAATTAGCAAACCTTGCCTAAATGAATAGAGATTCGAATACTAGTAAATACAAACACTGTCACTTTGATTGTCACTTTTGATATAAAAACAGCTTTGTACCGGTAGCCATTAATTGGGCAAATAAAAATGCTTAAGCTTTTGCACTTTAAAACTTTGTAAAACTTATTGTTGAGCATTTTGTTTTTTATGTCGGGGTGCCTTTTTATGAAAGGGGAGGCTTTTTAGTCTTGTAAATTATCTGTGTCTGTGAGAAAGGCGTTAGATGTGTGAATTTTTGAAAGAAATGTCTGTTTTGAAACTCTTCTGAACTGCAAAACAAATCTACCTACGGGTACAAATAAAAGGAACCTGAACCTGAACCTAATTCCCATGCAGGCAGCAGTCACATCTGCATATTTGTAGCTACAGGTGAAGAATATGGCATAAACACGTTGACTGGTACTTACTCAAACACAGAGCTGTCATTCTGGTCCCCCCAGATGAGGATCTCTGTGATGGAGCGGATGGTCTCCACTAAAAGGTTTCGGTTGTGGTCCGTCACTGTGGTGTTTTTGGTTAGGACATGGTACATATACCTGATGGAGAGACATGAATTAAGTGGTAAATGCACAGCTCAGTTTTAATTTGTGAATATGGACAAATCAATCTTTAAACTTAACTGCAGGAAGACAGACTGCAGTGATCTAGAGACATATCTGGAAGCAGCCCCACAGGCCAGAATGATGAAGGAACTTATAGGACATCGACAGCCACAATGGAGATTTTACTGAGCTATGACAAATTTGTCTGATTGCTAACTGTAAACCCTATGTTCAAATAAAACTCATCTGGATGTCAAAAAAAATATTGCTATGAGCACACAAAGATAGCTTCTAACTTAAGAGACAATGGATCATCTCCAAATAGTGTAATGTAATAACCCCCACATTAAAGCCCCTACACTGTTCACCCTCACAGGTGTTTTCATATTTTGCCTAATTAGACCTCTTCTCAGGACTCAATGTGTGTACGCAGACTGAGCTTGACTGATATCTCCCTCAATCTCAGGTTAATTTGTTGCACCTGTTGTGGTGGGACAACTTTAAGTTTTGCCATTCTGATTGGTACATGGACTTTGGTGCCCTCCCCCTACTTTAACCTGAGCAAATAATCAGGCAGAATAGCTGAAAACACCTGTGCAGGCCCTATAAGTCTTGATGAATATATTTTCAGGTTATGTGGACAGTTAATGTTCGATGTTAAATACTGACTTTATTGTCCAAAACATTAAAATAGTACAGTGTCAATTCTGTTTTAGGGTTGATTTATTTTTATTTTTTTCTTTCACTTTAAAGCTAACAATTACGAGCTAGTTCACATGCTTCTCTACCTTACCAAGCAGAATAGAAAGGACACATCAAGCATGGATTTCATTAGCTGACTGGACATCTGCAGTTAGATAGCTACTGTTATATTCGCTGTTAACAACTGGGCTACTGATGACGCTGACAGTGGTTCTCAATCGGTTATCATAGAGGCTAACGTTAGCATATCTAATGCTAGCTACTTACTTCAAATGGTCCAAGGAGTGGATGTTTTTCGCTTTCCCGTGTCCTCCAACCCAGCTCCGTGACCGGCCAAACATGGTTGCGGTTTTAAGGGAGGTGCTGCTTAGCCAGGCGCGTTATTTTGCTACGGATAGAGTCCGCGTCTATCCATTACACCCACCTTCCCTTACTGATCGCTACTTAGCAAACAGAAGGTGATAGGCGGCGATGGCAGCGCTCAGGGGTCATTACGTAACAGGTTTGGTTGATGGTTTGTCTGGGAGTTGCCGTTCTTTCTCTACGATAGACACTTGATACGGCATACAAGAGCGAGTGGAGGAAAACTACAACATTCACGTTCTACGTTAGCATTGACTATTAAAGCACGCGACACGTCCTCGCAAGTGTCCCGTTAAACTGATTGACACCGTGAAGACCAATCACAGCAGAGCCTGCCAAGCGGTGAACCAATCAACTGCCGAGGCTTCAGGTGTCGCTTTGTGGTGAGACTGTTTTGATGGCATTGCAGTTGGCAAAAAATGTTAGAAGGGACATTTAGCTGTGAAAACATAACCGGAAGCGTGTATTCGTGAGTGTTTCGTATTTGTCGGTGTGTACGAGAAAACTACAAAATACTTTGCTTGTAGACATGTTCGCGTCTGTCTTCACTAGCATTGCATGCTACTGTTTTTAGCCCTAGCCAGCGGGCATGGCGTGCATTCCGCAAACCCAAAGAACCAATATCAAGAATGCGTCGAGCTAGCTAACGAGATATTTTGATACTGTTCGCCGGTTATTATTAGCTATGAACGTTACGCACTTAAGTCTACCTGTGTTGCTGTCTTTTTCTTCTGGACCGCACAGATAAAGTAGCATTTAAAAGCTGCCTCTGAATCACTTTGCAGGTCGGGACGAGCCGAAATGGACGCCCCAGCTTTATCACCCCAGAAAGATTTCTAGCGGTGACACCAGCAAACGCAAGAACCCAAACCGTGGCTTCATTTCTCTTCTATGACACACCCAATTTATGCCCAGCTAGATTCGTTAGAATCGCTGTTGGACGAACTTCCATATATGTTTTATCTGGGCCTGTTCTTTGTGAACGTCCTGATCCTCTACTATGCCTTTCTCATGGAGTACATCGTCCTGAATGTGGGGATAGTATTTCTGCCTGAGGACATGGACCAGGCGCTGGTGGACCTCGGGGTGCTGTCGGACCCGGCCTCTGTCCCCTATGACACGGACACGGAGCTGGATGTGTTTGAGGGTTATCTTGAGTGACAAGGCAGAAAAGAAATTTAAAGTGCATTCAGAAAGTACTCAGACTCCTTCACATTTTATGTTGCAGCATTATGCTAAAATCGTTTTCATTCATTTCTCTCATCAATCTACACTCCAGTATGACCAAGCAAAAACAGGATTTTAGTTTTTGCAAATGTATTAAAGAACTGTATTCAGACCCTTTACTATGACACTTGAAATTTAGCTCAAGTGCCTCCCATTTCTCTTGATAATATCTGAGATGTTTCTACACCTTGATTGGAGTCCACCTGTGGTAAATTCAATTGATTGGACATTATTTGGAAAGGCACACACCTGTCTATGTAAGGTCTCACAGCTGACAATGCATATTAGAGCAGAAACCAAGCCATGAGGTCGAACGAACTGCCGGCAGAGCTCAGAGACAGGATTATGTTGAGGCACAGATGTGGGGAAGGCTACAACATATTTTCTGTGGCATTGAAGGACCCCAAGAGTCCAGTGGCCTCCATAATGCTTAAATGGAAGAAGTTTGGAACAACCAGGACTCTTCTGATAGCTGGCCGCCCGGCCAAACTGCGCAATCGGGGGAGAAGGGCCTTGGCAAGAGAGGTTATCAAGAACCCAATGGTCACTCTGGCTGAGCTTCAGAGATCCTGTGTGGAGATGGGAGAAACTAACGGGACAACCATCACTGCAAAACTCCGCTGGTCTGGGCTGTATGGCAGAATGGCCAGACAGAAGCCTCTCCTCTGTGAAAGACACATGAAAGCCCGCTTAGAGTTTGCAAAAAAGACTATGAAAAACCAGATTCTCTGGTCTGATGAAACTAAGATTGAACCGTTTGGCCTCAGTTCTAAGCGTCACGTCTGGAGGGAACCTGGCACCGCTCATCACCTGCGCAATACCATCCCAACAGTGAAGCATGGTGGTGGCAGCATTACGCTGTGGGGGTGTTTTTCAGTTGCAGGGACTGTGGGACTCGTCAGGGTTGAGGAAAAGCTGAACGGAGCAAAGTACAGAGATATCCTTAATGAGAACCTGGTCCAGAGTGCTCAAGACCTCGGACTGGGCCAAGGGTTCACCTTCCAACAGGACAATGACCCTAAGCACACAGCCAATACAATGCAGGAGTGGCTTAGGGATAACGCTGTGAATGTCCTTGAGTGGCCCAGCCAGAGCCCGGACTCGAACCAAGTCGAACATCTCTGGAGAGACCTGAAAATGGATGTCCACCGACAGTCCCCATCCAACCCGACAGCGCTTGAGAGGATCTGCAGTGATCAAATCAAATGCAAATCCAGGTGTGCAAAGCTTGTCAGGTCATGCCCAAGAAGACTCGAGGCTGAAATCGCTGCCAAAGGTGCTTCAACCAAGTACTGAGTTAAGGTAATATTTCAGTTTTTCTTTTTAACAAATTTGCAAAAAATTCTAAAACCTCGTTTTCACTTTGCCATTTTGGGGTATTGAATGTAGCTTGATGAGGGGGAAAAAATGAATTTAAACGATTTTAGCATAAGGCTGCAACATGAAAGGTGACAGAAGTGAAGGGGACTTGAGTACTTTCTGTATGCACTGTAAGTGGTGGTGATGGGGCACATTGGGCCAGCATGAACACTCCCTGATGCTGTTGCTGCCTTTTCTCACAGACATATCAGTGAAAAAGTAAGCTCAGAACGCAAGACATTGTTGTTGATTTTTGAGGTCTTGTCTGTTTTCATGCTCAGAGTAAGATACTAAGAACAAAACATTATGTACTATTAGTCCCAGTGGTTACCTTACAGGACAAGGAAGATCCCTTTTTTATGTTATGCTGTAACATAAGCTTTAAGAAATGTGGTGATCTGCTGTAACACTTGTGTGTCACATGTCTCTAGGTTGCCTCGGCTCAAAAAGAAGGTAGCCTGTGGAAGAGATTCAGCACCTGTCCCGTGGGAAGAGCACTCTGCACTGAATCAGCTGTCAGTCGGTCTATTGCCATTCTAAAAGCAACTGACTGCGGTCAGACACCACAGGGTTGGCACTGTGTCCCTCACTCAGGACACAATGGCAGATTAAATGGAAAAAGATGGCTTTTTCCCTATGGATGGAAAATTAATGAACGCATTGCAGCCACTTCAGATAACACTCTAAGTGGAACAATTACCCAGGCTGTGCAGGATCTGGTAGCTGACTGCTTAAAGAAGTGAATAGAAACTTGCCACTTAAGCCACAGCACGACGTCTCAGAGAAACTGGCAAAGTGCGGGAAGACAATGTCGACTGTAGGTCTGTCGCATACTTAATCACTCCCAGATTAACTTGTTTCAATTACTTGTCCTTTTTTAAGTTCTCAGAATGCATGGCTACTTTGCAGGCTCACTCATTCCTGAGGTGTACTTTAAAATGTGTCTTTTGAGGTCGTCCATACTGTATGTCTGCTTCAGGGATGTACAGACTATCAGGAGCACAGTTACGAACTCACACACTGGTAAGACATAACACTGACACTGGACACAGGCTGTGAAACTATAGGATATAAGAGAGCCCTCTTGATGAATCAGGGACACCACACCACACTTGCCACACTCTTCACTGTAATGCAGAAAGTATTTAAGTATCTATGGAGAGTTACAATACAGTGTCTTCTGATAACCAAATATCACATTAGTAATTGGGATCATATTTCAATATAATGTTTCCACTTAGTTAACAGTAATATATTAAGGCAGCTGTGATCACAGCTGGCCAACTGTGTCAAACTGTTAGCAGTATGAATAGTGTCAAAGGCTGAAACCTCATATGAAAGAGAACCTCAGAAGAAGGGCTTCAGATATTTGACTTTTTCATCCTTTTTATTTGTCGCATACGTGTTTTTTATAATGTTGCATATGTGTTGGACAGAAAAAACAACGCATGTTATTGGTTCTTATTGCACCTTCTTCTGTCTACTTTGTTATGAATTTAGAATTTCATAAAATATATATTCTTGGCAGCAATAATCAACTGTTATATGAATGAGATCATACACAGAATGAGTTAATAATTCCATCCATCCATTAGGTTAAGTTGTGGATGGGTGGAAGAAAACCGTCTTGTCAGTTACGTTTTGTAAAGGGGCTCACTTGATTTACCAGATATTTGTAAGCCTTGAAAGTACTGTACATACTGTAGGTCTGTGAACAGCATTTAAAGCCCAGCTGATTAACTAAACGTTGATTTTTGGAAGCAATACAGAGGAACCAATATTTTTTCGTGGCATACAGTACGGCACCTGTCTACCAGAATAAGCAAATTGTGCGTAACGATCATCGCAGTGTGGTTGTTCTCCACCAAATAACTGAAGCCGTGGAGACAAACACCATTTCAAAATATTTGCACATGCACGTTTCATATTAACAAGCTTCCAGAGTTTCATTGTGTGACTGTCAGCATTTTGAACTTCACATTCTTCTAGACAGCCTTTCACCAAGATGGCTCTGCTGTGCTGTACTCGGTTGAGACTGTTCAGATGTCATTTCGAAACGGGACACTAAATGTTGCCAGATAATTATCCACCGCAAGAACAGGGATGTAAGAAATAATTGTGTCAAACACGATGACTGTTTATCAAAGAGTTCATATCAGAGTTCAACCAGTATTGATTAATGATGGCTGATAACCAAATTCATTCTTCTTTTTGGATCAAGGCTGCAAGCAGTAAGCAATATTTTGTGGTTACAAAGTTTGTGTGTTCGTTTAAATTAGTGTGTCCACGAGACGCTAAAAGCTCAGGATGCTAATATTCATTAAATATTGTAAAACATATTTATATGGAATTTGATCAAAAAGTCATAGAATCAATACCAGGTAAGGGCTTACTGTAGATGGACAGTGAATCAATAAGTATTCAAGAAAGGATGCGATCAAACTGCATCATGGTGGAGATTTACAGGCTGAGATCAAAGTCAGTCGCTCTCCATATTCTGAAAATCTGGCGAATGAAGCAGTTAGATGTGGAGGATCCTAGTTTGGTATAAAAGCTGTTTATAAATCACTGGTGAGGGTTGCAGGTATAAAACTGCCATTTCCCAGGCATGATGCCACACTGTGCTGGTCAGGCTCTGATCGACTCTGCTCACAGCTTCTTCACTTAGTGGAAGCCTTCGAGACTTCATGAGGACTGTGACGGGTGAGAGCCTTTGTTTGGGTGGTTGGATGTCTCATCATCAACATACAGCCTTTACCCAACGCTTGTGTCATGCCTCCACATCTCCTTTGCAGACACACACATGCTATAACAAGCTATGGATCGTAACAGAGTTTTATTTTCCAATGTGTATTTAATAAACTTTGAGCGAATGCCAACTTTTTGCCTCTCACTAAAACTGTCATTTTAGATGTAGTTTGTTAGTATGTTTACTGATTATCTTGCAGTATGATGAATGGGAGCAACAGAAAAGTTCTTTAAAGTCGACATGTTCATCTCATACTGTTTGTTTGCAAACCATGTGCTCTTTTGTTGTCACTTTACATTTTGTCCACAAGAGAGCATGGGTGCACCAGACAACAACAGCAGCTTGTTGCTTGCTTTGATTAAGCTGGTGCTTGATAAAGAAAATCCTCAACAGATCAGATGGTGGCGTTGTGGTCTTCAGATTTATTTAGAATCTGCAGAGTAGGCTATGCCAGGAATATACTGAGTAAAATGTCTGTGATTGACAATTGACACCACCTGACGTGTCCTGAGGCCTGTACTACGAAGCAGGATTTGGAGTTAGCCAGGCAACTTCAGGTTTGACCCTGGGTTTTCAGGGTTACGACGGTGGTTCACTTCCTACCGGGGTAAATCTCCACAGTAATTTGAGCTGGGCACCAGGTTATGTTCGAGATAACAGATCAAAGCGTATAAAAGCACCGCCTAGCCTACTGACCAATCAGTTCTCTTGGAAAATGCTATCAGCAGTAGAAAATCCCGTGGCGCTCGGTGCGTGGATTGTGAGACGGCTCTTTTTATATGAGAGATACAGATTCTCGTCGGAGGGACTGACTTAAACGTCAAAGCCATTTCATTGTGCTTTTGTATCCCGATATCATCCTACAACAGAGACTGACTGAAACACCAAAGCCTTTTACTTGTTGTAGGCTACTTATAAGATATGAATGTAGCCTAAGCCTATTTACCGCTTTGTTTTTATATTTATTTTTTATTTGCTCCATTTGACACCACCGGGTTGCAGCTGAGAGAATAAAGCTAAAATTGTCATACACGCCATAATACATCTAAGCAACACATTCATTTAATGGAAGACAAATGTAATTATAGTCAGATCTACTCGTGTCCTAATGACAGGGCAGTGATATTATAAGCCTGTTAACTAACTTAATTGTTCACACAGTCGGAGATTTTTTGCCAGCTGTCCTTCCTGCATTTGGCAGCTGCAGCTGTGTTGCTTTTAGCCTGGATGATGTGTTTAACTTCTTAGTATTTCTCTTGTGGGATATTTTTTATACACTGCACATGTTAAATCAAAAGATCAAGTCAGAGAGGTCAGGTTAGTCAGAATCAATGTTACAGTATCATATAGGGCTATAATCAGATCAAGTCATAATCATATGTTAAAAATATATGTATTATTGTTTTGAATTATTTTTGTTAGGCTGATTCTGGGAAATAATTGTGTATCATTCAGAGAGCTGTTCTGCATTGTTCTCAGATGAGATCATGGTGTAGGTGTTTGTTAGAAACCAATATTTACTACCCAGGGGAGAAATGAAAACAATGATGTCAAGACTAGCCCAGTCTTGGAAATGGTCAGGGTCGAAGGCCCACAGAAGGAGGAGTAGAGACAGGAAAAAATGAGTGTGTATGCTGTTGTCACCCCATGGACCTGACTCATGTTTGCTGTACCTTTGTGATTTGTCAGTAAACTCTATTCATATTTGAACTCTTTTGACTCAGTTGAATTATTATTAGTATTGAAGTAAATATATGGTGTGGTGAAGATCTTGAAGACATCTGGCCCATCTTTGAGATTTTCCATCCACACTCTAATATTATAGTTTGCTCTTTGTAAAGTCTGCTGCTCTGCTGCCAGTATGTTTGCGATTGGTCGTCCTATGCTCCAAACACTGCAGCTCATGGCTAGACTGGGGAACCCAGGGTTGACAACCATCGTCGTGTGACCGCTTAGCGTGGTCGGCAGTTGTTAGGGTTAGTGAAGCCAGATAACGAAAAGATATCCTGGGTATGCTGAACTTGCTTTGTAGTACAGCCCTCTGGCCAGGTCTGCTGTTTGCTGTCTGTAATACCAGTAACATTTGAGATTGTTGTGATGCAGCCAAGAACATTTCACATACAGAAAAATTATTTTGAATCAAATATTTATTACTTTCTATTTATGGAGATTCAAGTACAGCCTGGTCCATTTACACATTAATCAAACATTATGGTTTCATTTATTAAATTAGTACTGTAATTCATGTAAACAAGTGAAGAGAATAAAATGAAGACTGGAATGAGCACCTTTGGCAACAGTGTACAAAGAAACTGCTGCTTGTATTCTTCCTTCTAAAATCAGTTACGCAGCCACAATAAAAAAAGAAAGAAAAAGAAAGCGAGATCAGCTAGATTCTCAAGTTTCAAATCTATGACGTACTTTGACAAAATGCAGAAATGAAATGTTCAAACTATTGAAGAGCAGCATCATTTTGAAATCAACCATTGCCAAAATTAGCCTGAAAATCACACTGAATTACCAGTTTGGTTCAATGTCTAAACTTGTGGGAAATAACTGTGATTCTCTTATGTTTGAGCTCTTAAGTGATCTGACATTTATTTTTGTTTAATTTTATTTTTAAAGGGGCACTCTAGTGATTTAGTATTCCACTTCCATGACGTTGGGGGACTTACAAGAGATGGATTAGAAAAAGACTGGTCAAAATCAAAGCATCAGAGTCTCAGATATCCAGATTTGTAGTCTTGAGTATGGGTCAAGCCCCCAAAACACTTGATCCTTCATTTCCCATAATGCAACCCAACAGCCTCCCTGTCTGGTAAATCTCTATGGCTTCACAACTTCACCCCCCCAGTTTGTAACACAGGCGTTCTGCTAAAAATGGTCTCCAACCATAGGCGTCAATTGTGTATGGCAGGTATGGACTCAAGTTTTTTTTTATTTATTAAATAAATAAATAAATAAAAATAAGAAACTAATTTCACTTGTATTGCCTAATAACTGAGCCCGGCCTGAACCCGACAGGCATTCTGTTATTTATGTCAGAACCCGACCTGAGCCTGCTGCAGTTAATGTAAGCTGAAGCAAATCAAAATGCCTTCATACTGTCTGTGAGGAAGTTGTAGCTTCCCTGTTGTTTCTATGCTGGATTCACTTCTGAGTAATAACACACTGCAGGTGATCAGTAAGAGCCACACGGATGTCCTCAGTTCCCATCTGTTTATTTTACCACCATCACATCCTCAACCACATTCCTGCACAACTGTCTGCTGAAGATTTCCCTGCATGGTTTTCAGTAGTTTTTGAAACTCCCCCGATGACACTTTTGTTTGACGTCCTCCATCCTTAGCTAGGCTACATGATTTTTTAATTTACCGCCTGTGTGCTGCATTCATGTGTTGTCACGTAAATAACAAACCCCAGCACTAAACAGGAAGCATCATGTCAAGAATGACGTGACCGAACCCAACCCAAAGCCAAACATCTTTTCAAAATTATTTAAATATTCGTCGGGTATCCACCCTCTAGTCCATGGTGCTGAAATATGCGCCAAAATAGATACTAATGCAAACATTAGGCATTGTGAATGTGAGAGAGAACTATATGTCTGTTAAAACAGATTTCAATAGGATAGTAGGTCCTTGATGTCATGTCACATTGCCATACCTTGGCTTTTGCTGAAACAACGACCCGTCTCCAACCCCTTTAAAGGTCAATATAAATCTCCAAGTATCTACGTTGTCAGTACAGGTTCGTTTTTTCCTTTTATTTTACCATGACATCAAAATTAGGGGAAGTCTGCCCTCACTCTGTACAGACAGTAACATTTTGGCTGAAAAAACATGGCGTAAAGTAATACAGTCAACTATGCGGAGTTGCAAACACCACAACACTATAAAGGTCACCAAAATAGAGAACAGAAACCTGTTGGCAAGGAAGTGAAAAGAAGTTGTGTACAAACCAATGAATTCAGTAAACGTCAAATGACTGGTGAAAAAGAAGATAGTAAAAAAAACATGGTACCTGCTGACAACATGAAACATTTTATTTACATTAAAGTGCCAGGTGAACAAAAATACTAATAACCTATAAATGTTGCAGAATAACAAAAAAAAAAAATAGCCAACATCATGAGAAATACCATAGTGCAAATGTGCTTCTTGAATTTGTACCACACTTTTACCACACACCCATACACACATGCAGTGCTGTATGGTGTAGAATGAGCTGTTATTTCCTTGTAGCATTGAGTGGAATCTGGAGAGACGAACTGTTGAATAAAGCAGCAAAGAATTTCCCATGTTTGTTTTAGAGCACTCTCTCTCTCTCTCATGCTCTCCCTTTGTTCCTGTTACTGTTTCAAGCATACATGCTTTAGAAAATATACTGAGTAGTGTAAAAGTAGTGCATGCATGATGGTACGTAGTTGTGGAGAGGTTTCATATTGTTCTAATGCCAGAGGATCCTGTTGTCCTGCTGCTGAAGTCTCTCAAACACTCCACATGGAATACACTGGTTCCACATCCTGTGATGAGATGAAAAGACGCTGATGTTGATAACAATGAAGAGACATTATGAGGTAGTATGACATGAAGTAGGGTAGGGAATTAGATAAAAATACATTAGTTTTGGCATTGTTTGTGGAGCATCATAGACAACAGCATAGACAACATCTTAAAAAAAAGGCAGGCAGGGACATGACAATGATCTCACACACACACACACACACACACACACACACACACACAAACAGGGTTTTCTCACCTCAAAGTTTTCATTTTTTTACAGTTTCTCAGACTGACTCCCAGGCTCTGTGCTCCAACATCTGTTAGCTTGTTATACTCCACGCTGTAAAACAGAGTCAACAGTATCAATACCACACTGTGGAAATACTTCACTACAAGTAAAAGTACTACATTCAAAACTGTACTTAAGTATAAGTATGTAACTATTATCAGCAAAATGTGCTTAAAGTATCGGACTATTATTATTTACTTATTTTTATGTTTTTGGATTAATATTACTGCTGCATTAATGTATGTTGCATTTTACTGCTGCAGATGTTTAAGGTTGTGCTAATTTTAACTGCTTTATATACTGTTGGGTAGTTTAATGCATCATATTCTATAAGATCGTCATATATTTGTAGTGTTGCTGTTCTGTGAGAACCACGTACAGGATATCTTCAAAGTCAACTTTTCATGAGCTCAGAAAAACAGCCCTGTTTTCAGCTTTGTGTTGATGCGTTTTCCAGCTAATCCAAGTTTAAAAAGTTGTAAATAGTTTCAAATCAATTTCAATCAAATTCATTAAAATAAAAATAAACCAATCAATTAAAATCACCACATTTGGAGATACATAGTTACACACATACACACTTTTTCGCTGTCAGACAAATGTAGTGGAGTAGAGGTATAAAGTTGCATAAAATGGAAATACTATTATATAAATATTTGTACTTAAGTAGGCCTACAGTACGTGAGTATGTACTTAATGAGTATGTAAGACCAATAGATCAACTGATCAACATTCACTTGTATCTAATCATATTTCACTGGTTCCTCTTTTTATGTGTTTGTCCTTAAAATTTCGGTCTGTTGAAGATTTGTTGAAAATGATAGACAGTACAAAATGCAGATATCTCATTCAACACATTTTCTCATTAATTAAATAAACAAACAGGTATTACAAACAGTTACTCTGTGTTTCTACCAGATATTTGTTGCTGGGATACATTTAGAGTCAGATATGAGGGCAACAAGTTATCACAGCAGACACATACACATAAATACACACATATATCATAAATGTCTAATTGAAATGTGAGATATTTAGTCTTACTCCAGGTCAGTGAGGGAAGCCACGTGTGGCAGAACAGCTGCTAAACTCTCTGCCCCTTCATCAGAAATCACATTACTGTAGAGACTGGAAAAAGCAGAGGCAGGGAAAGGGAAGTGAAAATATGTGGGTCTACAGTATGTGCCATTTTGGGTGTTGTAAGTATATATATGTGTGTGTGTGTGTGTGTGTGTGTGTGTGTGTGTGTGTGTGTGTGTGTGTGTGTATGTACAGTATATACCTTAAACAGTGCAGTTTGGGCAGATCCCTCAGCATGGTTGCCAGTTTCTTCACCCCCTGGTCTCCTATACAATTCTGTGACAGACTAGAAACCAGAAGGAGAGAGCACACACCTAGTTCAACACACACATACTGTACATAAATATATTATTCTGTTTAAAACTAGATGATGGGATTTATTTTGTATTAAGAATACAATTATTTTGTTTTTTAAATCATCCCACCATGGAAGGAGACAGAAACAGGATGAGAAAGGAACATGTGTACTCACTTGAGAATTTCCAGAAAACAGAGTGAGACTAAAGCATCGGCCAATTTCTCTGCTCCTTTGTCCCCTATCTTACTGTTCTCTAGACTGAAGGAGGAGGGAGAGAGAGAGCTACTGTCAGACACTAGAAACAAATGCATAAACACAGAAAGATTGATGCACTGAGAGAGATATAGAAGTAAAGGTGTGTATATTTACTCTAAATGCTGTAGGTTATGTAGACCTGGCAGGAGCTCCCACAGCTTGGGAAGAGCCAGGGGGCCTTTCTCTGGACCAAGACTAGAGGGAAAGACAATGTCGTTATTGTCGTTGTCTTCGTCATCATCATCATCATCATCCTTATCATAAATTCAAATGTCAGAGCTACTCACTCAAACTCCAGCTTGTGTAGCTCGTTGACTGCTGGTACTCCCTCTGCCAAGATGGAACCTGATTGGCTGGAACTATGAGTAAACGCAACACACACTTCAGCGACCAGACACATAAAGTTTGTATCTTGAGTATAACTGAGTGTATCTGTGTGTGTGTGTGTGTGTGTGTGTGTGTGTGTGTGTGTGTGTGTGTGTGTGTGTGTGTGTGGCGTATTACCTGTCTGACAGCCTTTTGTGCATATGTATGTTCACCAGCTTTGCCAGGTGCTCTATGTGACACACCTGTGTGGCTTTCAGAGGGTGGATCTTCAATTTTGACACCGCCCCTTGTAGGACCCCTTCTTCACCGCTCTGCTCTAGCTGCTCCCATAAGGTGATGGCATCAGCTATGCATGCCCTAGAAGACACCCAAGGGTCGACAGTAGTATCAATGGAATATCATCGGACACTGATGAAGGAACAAAGCCAAAAAACGCAGGGCAAATCAGGGCAAATTATATTCTGTCAAGCTTTCCGTTTTCGCTTGGCAGAGGTAGACAAAAGTAGGCTTCTCATTTCTAGCCACCATTTCTGCTCCCTTGGAAGTAACACGTTTACTACTGTAGGTAGTAAGCTAGTTAGCTGAACATAAAAACGATTACATTAAAGCAGATAAACACAACGTTTAAAATGTAAGCGCACTTCTACTGTTGTGTTTTTGGTGTTGGACAAGGAACACCACTTTAACACTTTAAATGCTGTGTTTCTAAGCTGATCGCTAAGCTAGGATTGGACAATTGCTCTTTGGGGAAGGGGTTTAACGAACTCAGTTGATACCAAGCAGCTTTTTGAGATGGATTGTAACCAGTACCTGTATGTGCTGATGTTGTTGAGCCCCACCAGAGTTCTGAGTCCAGAGATCTGTATCCCAGAATCCTCCAGATCCAAACAGAAACTTCTACCTTCAGTTCCACCCCTTTCAAGAACGTTCTGTACAGCGAACACGTCCGGCGGGTTGAGTGGAACTCCATGAAATGTCAGGACTTCTGGAAGATTCGCCGCCAGGTGAGCGACTAATTGTGTGTTGCCACTGTCTCTGCTACCATCACCATGTGTGGAACTTGCCTCAAAAACATAGTGACAAGCCTCCAGGACCTGGGCAGGGCTCAGGTCACCATAAGAAAGACCTTCAAGGTGTTTTGTTACTAAAGCCTGCTTGCCGATCACCATATCTCTAAAAACTATCTCTGTGTATGAGTGAAGCCTCTGCATCTCTTTCCTGTTGTGGAACAGGAGCCCGACTGCAAATCGCTGAGTGAGCTCGAGCTCCTCCCTTTGAGGCCGCCGACGTCCCTTAGGGCCTGACTGGAAAGGGAGGGTCTGGAGGAAGGTCCGGTCTGATACGATCCTGCAGAAACAGAAAGTGAGGGGGAGTTAGGGAAATCCAGAGAGGGTAGGGCATTGAAAGTGAAAGAGAAAAGAGGCTGGGAGTGGAAAAGAATATGCTCTTTCATTTTTAATCTAACAAGAGACAAGGGAAACTTGACACCTTACCTTGACAGAGACAAATGAACCCCTGCCAGGTAACTCTGAAGGAAAGGGTTGGCCCACAACAGAATGTGGCCATCACTGGCATCAGTGTTTTCAATGTCCATCCTCCCTCTGTTTCCCCTCCTTTCTCCTTTCTCTCCTCTTCCCAGTTCTTCTTTGTCCTCTCTTCCTCCTCCCTCTTTCTCACCACTTGAGACAACCTGCCTCGTCCTCAGGTGGTAAGAGAAGAAGAGCCCTGTCCTGTGGCCGAATGCCTTGAGTTTAGCAGATATGGTCCGTCCTGTGGGGAGAATGGAGGAGTTTGCTTTTACCCCCTCCCAGGCCAAAGAACTCAGTTGGGACAGCAACTCTCTCTCCTCTGTTCTATCTACTTCCGTGCCAGCACTCTCCATCTCCTCTCCATCCACTTCATCTTCCTCCTGTTTCTTTGCCCCTGCTCTTTGGGTGCGAGAGCGAGTGCGAACCTGTGCTCTGGACTTTTTATTTTTTTGACATCTCTTCACTTGAGAACTACCTGAGATTTGTGTCTGGGTTTCTTCTATGGATATTTGTGTTTGAGGTTCAGCCTGTGAGTGTGTGCTAGTACTGTCCTTTTCCATTCTCAGACGAAGGACTTGATGGCAGAGCCCGGTTAAAGTTCTCGGTAGGACCTCTGAACTTTTGGACTGTTCTAAAACCAAGCAGACCAACCGACATAGTCCGGGATTCCAGCAGAGGAGATGTAGATAGCTGCAGTTTTTTAAGCAGTCCAAAGCAGATGCTCTGAGGGCATGATCTGTGAAGTACTGGGACAAATATGTGTCTACATCTTTGGGGGTGAAGCCACACACCTCCAAAAGGCTGTCCGCCCGCCGGAGTAGCTGGCTGGCAGTGCCTCTTGGTCGGGTAGAGAGCAGAAGAGTGCAGCCTGGAAGGAGGACCTTCTGAAGAATGGCAGAGTATAACTGTCTTACTGTGTAGGTCTGTGCATTACCGTCTTTCTGCAATGATGTTATCAAGTCTTTTTCTTGAGTCTGGAGTAGAGTTTCATAGTCCCGCAACTCGTTAAACCCATCAAAAATGATAAGCACACGCTTAGGGGCTGCAAGGATTTGAGTGTACACTGCTTCTGGGTCCATGCAGGAAGGGGCAAAGGAGGAGAGGTTTAATAGGAGGGTCTGAAGGCTAAAGGTCGGCTCCGTTAAAGTGAGTGCTTTGCCGTCTAATAAGAAGACAAAGTCAAATTGTGGGATACAGTCTCTGGACCAGTCAAGACACAGTTTCCTGATCAGGGTGGTTTTTCCCATGCCAGCATTGCCGAGCAGCAATATGTAGCGTTTGGGTTTGTCTCCATTTGAACCGTCGAAGATCTGAGTGGATAGAGATAAACATATAGGTACCAGTGGGTTTCACTAGTCATATAAACAAATCAAAATATTCAGCTTCATAGTATCCAATTTGGCTATGTTCAAAAAGCACATCACTAGATGATAACTGTTTTTCTATCCAATAAAAGTGAAACTCTTACCTGACTCTGCCCCAATGAGCTTTTTTGCCGATCTGTATGTCCCATGATGACTAGCTCCTTGTCCAGGAGTTTGTTTGCGTTTTTTCCAGAGCGAAGAATCTCTCTCTGGCTCACTTGCACATCCACGTAATGAGAGGTCAGGCTAAGGCCTTCCTCCATATCCTGGCAGGTGTCACTCATGTGGGCTTTGGCTTCCTGAATGTATTCTTTTACAACCTCTGAAAAAACAAACACAACTGAATACCAAACTGCTTCTCCACAAAGCATAATTGGTACTTTAAGGCAAATTTTGACGAAAGCAGAAGAGAGGAGTAAAAGCATGTGGTAACTCACGTGGAATATCAAGGACAGTGGGAGAGTGAGGAAGAGGCGATTCCTTACATGTAGACACCTCTGAAATGCAACATGTCATGATATTTGTAACATAGCAATAACTCTACAAGGTAATTCACACACAAGGGGAAAGAAATGAGACAGATACTGATACTCACCATTGCTGGGGGAGAGGGGTGAGGCACAAGGGGGAGACATGGCTTTGCTAGCGGTGTCTGACAGAGAGCCTGGTGGGGATGAACTCATTTGGACTGGCACTACTGCACCGTCCACTATAAACACAAGAGAAGAAAAATTAAGTCTGCATTCACACCTACAGCAGTTGGTAGAGAGTGGTTGCCATGTTGTTGCTTAAAATCCAAAGACAGAAATAAAACTGTACATGTGGAATCATAAACTACGTAACACTGGCATTATTAGATTTCTGCATACATGCACGTGAAGTAGAGACCGACACACACACACACACACACACATATACATGTGCATCCCAGATTAAAGGGGATTTTACTCACCTGGGGAGAGGGGTGGCACTTGGCGTTTGCAGGGTGGTGAGGCAGCAGGAACTATATTAGGGGGCAAGGCAAGTTAATATATAGTATATAACACATTTCATACACAAAGAGCTTTATATAGTGCAGGAAAGACATTCAATAATAAAAGAGTCATTTAACATATATTTAACATGATAAAACACAAATTAAATGGACAGAAAC
The DNA here is from genome assembly GCA_002120245.1 of Maccullochella peelii. NCBI lineage: Eukaryota > Metazoa > Chordata > Actinopteri > Centrarchiformes > Percichthyidae > Maccullochella > Maccullochella peelii. Next base: position 93,033 of record LKNJ01002454.1, read on the forward strand.
AAAATGAAAACACAGACACAGATAGGGGGGAGTTCAGGATATATAATTAAATTATTTACAACACATCTAAAATCCTTTGGGAGGCTCTGGGACTCCGCACGTCATGCTGCTATGCCACCAGATAAATAATTCCTGACAGAGACAAAGTATGTATCTATGTAGTAGTATTACACGTTTAATTGAGTCAAAGGTAGCATAAGATTCAATGGGACTGAAATTTTTTATTTCCTCTACACAATCTACATGTTTTACAGGGCTATTGCATTGGAGTGTACTAGATTGAACAGGTGTACCTTAACAAACCTGGTAACCCAGTGTATGTGGATATGTCACTTACCTAATATGTAAGTAGGTGTAGCAGCTGTATTGGGGATTGGAAGTCCAATAACCGGAGGAGAAAGCCTCAGTGTCCGCACAACCTGATATTGTGGAGTATCTGGGATGGCGATAAACTGAAAGGAGGGATGGAAATGAAGGATTCTTGGTGGAGTGTTGGAGAGGCCCGTCATCTCTGCTGGACTCGGCTCTGGTCCTGTGTCAGTGCCTGCAAAACAAGCAGTCACAACAGTCTTATCATTCTCTGCCAGCAGGTTTTGTTAACCTTGAGCGTATCAAAAAAGGAGGTTGAGCAAATAAAACAAGCTGATAGTTTAGTTTCAGTGCAGACATAAAGACTTGCAAATGGAGGCTCAGTGGTCAACTGTGGAAGACCGATTGCACTGGGCTTACAACAGTGTACAGTAAGTAACAGAGGTGTGCAGAGACATCATTATCTGTCTCTGTTCAACCAACAAAATGATCTGTCTCCGTATCTGTATTTGGATAGAAGACCGGAGGTGGGCGTGGTTTATACCGGACGTCAATTAAGTTAATCGGGCAAATGTTGTATTTTCTAACCTAATATTCATTGGTAATGCAATTGTTGTGCCTTTAAAGCATCACATTGATTTAATATTAGCAGATAATTAATTATAACATACTGTACTTTTCATCTCTCTCTTTTTTATTTTTAACTGAGCTAAGATTTATGAACTGTCCGAACCCCACCACCGCCACCCCTTTAACTGGGTGACATTGAACAATCAGAAACTGAAAAAAATGTTTTATAAATCGAAAGAAGTTTGTATTGGAAAGAGAAACTATTTACAGTACAGATATTAAAAAATATGTCCTTCAGGTGAAAGGAATAATCTTAAATTCCAATGATGCTGCCTTCGCATTTCATGATGGGTTAACGTTACTGCAAAAAAGTAATTACATAACAGTAATTCATGAACATTTTTTGCCTGTTTTTAATTTTTAATTTTTTCTCCCTACTGAACTAAGTTTGGATAAACTGCAAACCATCTGAACCCCACCACTGCCACTCTTAAACTAGCTGGGGGACACTGACCAGTCAGTTTGAACTAGGAAAATGAAGCTTTACAAATCAAAACTAATAAATAAATTTAACCTTTTTCTCACTGATTTTCTTGTTTTAAGTTCAGTGGATGGGACACAAGAACCAAACCACATTCCACTGATTCCCACATTACTAGCAAAAGGTCAGCAGATCTAGCAGATCTGTCAGGGATGCGCGCCGCGGTGCTCTCCAAGGTGCTGATTCTGCTGCTGGGAGCGATTCAGAATGCTCTCTTTCTTCCCACATTAGTGGGGAAAGTTTCCACTAGCAAGAACTTCCAGCCAATATCTTCCTTGTCTACCTGTTTCATGGCCTATATGCAGTATACACCTGTTAGTGTTTTCTGAATTCGCTTTCACGTCTGAGTATCATAGATTTGCATAGCTTAGTTCTGTTTGTTGTTTCTGCGCTGTAGTTTGACGGCCGCCAAGTGACTTAGCCTTGTTGGCTGTAGTGTTTTTTGTTTTGCCAGGAGAATAAAACTCCTGAAACGTTCCATCAGTTTCCTGCCTCTCATTACACTTGGGTCCTCACTGCATTCTTACAGTATCAACGCTAACGATAGCTAGGCTAGGCACATTTCGAGCTGCTAAATAGTTCAAGCATAGATAGACCCTACTTGCCAAAAAGTGTCAAGCAATTCCTAAAGTGCATCAATATCAATATAAAATGAAAATGAACAGTATATTTATTCTTTGTTTGGTCCACATATTGACGTCTGCCTCAAAGGAACTCATCACACTGCCTCAGTCACGCTGACTGTTGAGTGCCTATGCATATTGCATGCAATTTCGTGTGTGTGCGTTCTTTCACCATAGAAAGGCTCAGTGCCCACACAGTGCTTGCGGAGGGAGGCAGGGAGGGTAAAGAGCATCGCCCAGGAGCACCAATCTCCTGACCGGATATTTTGATTCAATCAATATCTGTTCGGCAGGGCAGGCTGTGCCTAACAGGATTTTATTTATTTATTAAATGAGTAGTTAGTGAAACCAAAGTCCTATATTGCAAACAGAATGGGCATTTTTATCTTGTGGCCATCCACAATCATGTGAATCGATTTGAAGAAACATAATGGCTGACGCACAGACATGCCAATCATGGAGCTGACTTTGAATTCGAGTACATCCCTAATTAGTAACTATCAACACCTTAGCTGGACACGAATTTTCATCATACGGCTAAATCAGATATCTAAAAAGCACCAAACTGATCTGGAAGAAGTCGAGTGAGGTGAGAGTTCTTCTTTTGGTTCAGCAACGTGACCTCTTATCTGGTGTCTTCAAAATCAAACTTCCTGTTTCTTGATCTGCATTCCAATGCCATGAAGGAACCAAGTTAAGCATAACCAACCAACATCCGTTTCACCCACAAGTCTGATGGTATTACTGCAGTCTCACATGGTATGCAAAATTATTTTATATCGCATTAGCATTTAACTGCACACTGTAGTAGCTATTCAGTTGATATATAGTATGTCATTGATTAATATATGACTTTAATAACCTATAATACAGCAATACGGATACAACCATTCTTGTTATTTTCTCCCAGCCCCTTTAATGACAGTAACTTGAATTACTGTAGATTTTCTCTTCTAAGGGAAGATTCATTTTTCTTATTGCCCCTTTAAATGCTTACAAACCCCACAGTGTCTGTTCCCCTGAGAATCAGTTTACAGCAGTAACATTACAAAACTTACATTGGGTGACAGTTGGCTCAGCTGGTGCCTCTTTGGTTTTTATTCGACCTACAAGAGTAAGAAGAAGCAACATTGTTCTCAGCTGACCTCACATGAAGACAGCCAGAACAGAAGCCCACCAGTCTGAACATTATATTTTAGATCAAAAGAGGATGATTGGTCCTTTGGAACAACCTTCCTATGCAGTGTTTTACTGTGTATCTTAATGGAAAGAACTGTCTAAAGGAACATAACATTGTGTTAACAAATCATGTTAGCATTTTAGCATTTTTGCTGTCCATGCGTTTGCATAGTTTTAGATTTTTGTGATGCAGTTTTCCTACTGTTCCAGGCAGCCATTGGTTTCCATTCATTTCTATACATTATGAAAACCAACTATCAGACTGGTGTGGCATGGTATTACATTTATTTATAAATATTAATTTTGAAAAATCTGCACTGCATCACCTCATAATAATAACATAATTTTGAAAACACTGATGCCAACTTGATGTTCACTGTGATGGATTGTACAACTCAAGCAAGTTTCAAGAGTCTGATAGTCGGTTTTCATATTGTACAGAAATGAATGGAAACCAATGGCTGCATGGAACAGTAAGAAAAATGCTAAAACTATACAGCATTTAAGCAGCATGGTTTGCAGAATGATAAAACATCAGCAATGAGATGAGCTTGTGGCAGGTTATATGTTTCACTGTGTCCCACATTAAAAGCACCAGTTAAATTTAGAAGTTAACAGACAGAAAACGAAACAAACAGTCTGGGTAGGTCACCTGCAGCTCTTTGCCTTTTTGGCCTAGATGGTGTGCTCTCATCAGTGCACCGTTGTGACCGAGGAACTGGAGAGGAAAAATATAAATAGAACATGTAAATATCCTACACAAGCAAGTAAACTGATGCATTAGTTGAGGCTTGCAGAATGTTGCAGCTGCAATCCCAAAATAAAGTCAGGACAGTTTAGTAGTTCTAAACTGCTAGTTAGTAGATTCTAGTTAGCAGCTGGTGATCTACCTCTGGGTCTTTTTCTCCTGTTATTTGTTTTAGCTGCTAGTTTGTCCTTCTGTCTCTGCTGGTGGCTGTCTGGGCTGGGCAGCTCTGTTGCCATGGGCACATCATCTGGAGTGTATGAAAGAGGAAGTAAAAGTCAGTAAAGCAACTCACAGACATAGTAACCAGATTTGGTTGTTATTCTCATGAATTTCAGTACTGAACCGAAAATCATGGCAGAGAAATATGTTTCTCCTAACATCTTGAAGGTTCAAAAAAGGAAATGGTTGACTTCAGGCAACTGTGACTTACAACACCATGTAGACACTTGTGTTTTGTTGGCACTGGTTTTACTTCCTTGTTATTTGGGTTCTCACAAATCCCCCCCATGTGTAAAAATATTTTTTCACTTAAATTTTTTTCACAGCAAATATATTTTTCTTTTCTACTGATCATATTAAAACCCAGTATGTGGAAAAGCACTGAATTACAACCATTCTCTTTGCTACAAACTGGGCTTGCACATTGTTGAAAGTGACAAAAATGCAAAAATGGCCATAAAGCATTGTTATTGCACAAAATAAGGACATATTTTATGTTTTATACATCAGATGGAGTATGCATGAATGAATATATTCCTTTTATTTGCCAAAAGGTCATTCACAGAGAGGTATACTACAGAGTGACATTTCTTATGTTTGGGCTCAGTCCAGGTGATATGATTAACACATTATAATATCTAATTCAAGTTCTTAATCTAAATGTTTCAGTGTGTCTGTATGTGTATTATTCATCCACTGTCCACTGTGTATGAACATGTTTGTTTTAAAGTTTTAGACCTTTTCTCCTTGATTGCCAGTTATGTGTAGACAGTTGAAAAATGAAAAGAGGAGATCCTTACTGCAGTTGTTGGGTTCATCCTCACAATTCAACCATGGATCACCAAAGAGCACATCTGTGTCTAGGTAAGGAAATGCATAGAGGGAATTAGACAATAGATTATGTGTGATTGTATTGTAAGTCATCTGATAGGCCGCTATTAATTATTATTTATAATATAAATATATATATGCATAATTATGACACACTGTATTCTGTAAATGAATGAATATGTGTGCAGAGGTTTGGTTGGAACTTACCTAATATCTTCCGCAGGTAATCATCATTACAGTATTCAGATAAATCATCTAAAACACAAATAATGAGCATTATCAGATAAAACATTTGCAACGCTTTGCTTTCTTATCTTTCATTCATATTTGCTGATGAACCATTTAAATGTCACTTTTCAATGGCCCAATTCACTGGACCTGCATGTCTGTTTCTGGGGTTGCTTTCCTAAGCTCAGCTTGTCTTAACTATAAGGTTTTTTTTTTTTGTTATACTGGACTACAAGATTTTTTGATGTCAAAAGTACCAACATTTTTGACAAGAGGCTGCAACAACGGATAACATCCCTGTTCAGAAGGTTTGGGCACCTCTTCCTACAGGAGTACCAAATCCGAATGATGAGTCTGAATGAGAGAGTCCAGCTGCTACAGCCCCCAATTGGAGTCTTACAGATATCTGGGTAGCCTACCCTGAACCTGACTCAGATTATGCAGCTTAAACTGTTAGGATGAATTAATGTAATTAAAAGCACACTTGGTGGTGAGTGGTCAGGGGGATACAGAGGTGGAGAACACTACCAGTCAACTTTTTCTGAACAATAAATGTCTCTAGCCCAATTCTTCATCTCCTCCTTTTACTGGTGTAGACTAGTAAAACTAGTATATACAATACCAGTAATGTTTAAATATCCTGTCCTGTGCCTCTGTGGCTTTTCTAGATCTGGTTATGGTGAAAATGTAAATGTAGATCGTTGATTTGAATATTTCATCAATCAACATCTTTATTTACATGCTATTCATTCAACAGTAGCTTCAGCCATCAAATTAAAATTGGCCTGTTTCTTATTCAACTTGGTGCAACTGTTGGTGGTGATCCTGGTACAATAAGTAATATAAAATCTACTATATTTCCTCTAATGCTATATCAGTATATCTTGCACCTTCTCTTACTTCATCATCTCACCTGAGTCTAGAGAGATTTCAGATGTTTTATCTCCTCCTTAATGGGTTCAAACTGTCACTGAATACACACTGAATTATATTCTTAATTAATTAATTAATTAATTAATTATTAATTAATAATGTTCCAGAAACAAACTAAAGTAGCTTTCCATGTAATCAGTGTGTTGATTCATGTAGAACCATTCTGCAGGGCTCATGTCTACAGTCTAGACAGGTAATTCAAACCCAAACAATACTAACCTGGTAGATCTAACTCCAAGTCAGGAAAGATGAACTGGTCCATGTCCACTTCCTTCATCATGGCAGCTGACAACACACACACGTAAAATGAAAAGAAATAAATAATAATAAGTGAAGAAATGAAGATATTGATGCATGAGGAGCGAAAGCACCATACTATGTTGAAGTTGCCTGATGGAACTGATGGCAATCTCTTGACCTGTGTGCACTGTGAACTGGATGATTTGGCATGTCTTTGCGAGTGTCATTGCTGCCAACTTTCTGTTATCAAGCTTTGCACGTGTTTCCTCATTGCTAAATATCATTGTAAACACAATTCTCTCGTTGTTGTTGTTTCATGTGCTGCCTGTGCCGTGGTAGGCAGTGGATAATAGTGCTAAAATTAAAAAATGCATTCACATTAATGCAGGACTTACTGCATCTTTGTGGTCTAAGTACAAAATCAAAAGGGCCTTGCAACCTTGTACAGTCTCTTTCTACACAAAGACATAAAGGGCAGAAAAAATATACCTGGCTGTACCAAGCAAGTTGAGGTGATATGAATAATTTATGAAAATAATGACAATTGGTCATCAGACATAGCATAACAACCAGGGCATGTATTATCAAAGCTCAAAAAAAATGTGTCTTTTAAAGAGCCAGCTTAAGAGGACAAAAGTATTCTAAACTAAAAGCAAAGAGAACACATTTATCAAGTGACTCACTTGTACTCACTTGCAAAAACGAAAACAGTTTTATTTTCTCAGTTGCTGTGTGTGCGTGAGAGATGGATGTGGGGTTCATCATCACAAAACATGTCACAGATGAGTGCTTGCCTCTGTCTCTGCACTGCAGCTATCCAGGATGCTTAAAAGCTTCCCCTAACCAGCTTGAGAAACCTCCGTAGAATTTATTTCTAAGTCAAAAGAAATACAATAAATAGCTTGTATTCTTACGTTTGCGAGTAGGAATAAAAGAGAAGGATTTGTACGTATGTCAAAAGTGCACTTTGAGCAGTTTGATAAATTCAAAGACTGGATTCCTATATATGGAGTTGTTTGTTTGTCTCCCAGAGGTGCAGAACTGCAGCAAAGTAGCGGTTTGAGGTACGTCTCTGTGACTTAGGGGTAAAGATGCCTGCTTAACTGCAACACCCACAGTTTTTGTCCAGCCCTTGTTAAATCTCTCTTCTGCTCATTTCCTGTCATCTCTCTAGTGACACTTTTGAATAACAGCATAAAATGCCAAAACAATAATAATGTAAAAGTAGCTATTAGAGACTATAGAGAAAGGTAAGGCAGAGAGACCAGGGAGGGAGGGAGGAGAAGAACTGAGGAAGGTGGGAAAGGATGAAGAAAATAAGAGAGTAAAAACAACAAAGAGCTGTCTTTGTTCAGTGTTGAAACCCAGAGACTTGTGTGACAGCTTGTGCCAGTGTTGCAAAGCCCAAAGAAGAGATATAAATAAATAATAATATAATAGTACCATTATATTATTATTTATTTATATCTCTTCATTTTCATTTCTATTGCGTGTACAAGCGTGGTGTTTGAAAGTGAAACTAAGGCATCATACAAACAAGACTCACAGGATCTAATGGCTACATTTGGTACGTAAATTCAGCTGTGACACAGAAAGCAACAAAGAAAGATTGATTATGCATTTTTGATCATTACAAAACCACTGCATCAGCTTGAGGTAAAGCCACATGAACTACACATGTGCCCTACAACAGTAAACAATTCATCACATGCAACACAAGCCATATGATACAATACATGACCCCTCACTGTTGGGGTACTACTTTTAGTGATATCATTGTAATGGTGTGCTATCTTGGCCAGGTCTCCCTTGATAAAGAGATTTTAATCTCAAGCGTCTTCCTGGTTAAATAAAAATAAAGAAATAAAATCAAGTTATAATAATCTAAATTCACTTTACATAATACAGTCTGCAACGCCACGTTATCTATTCAGAGATAGACTGGCCCTGACTTGCCTGTCTGCTTCATCTTTGGATAAATGCAGCAGGCTTAACAACACAAACATGAATTGTTGGAAGTATCCCCCTGTTTGGGTTTTAGTCGTGAAAACGCCCCTGCTGTGTTGTGACTTTTATGGTTTCAGCAAGAGACTCTTCAGTCACACCCTATGTGGTAAAGGTTTTCAATTGAGTCGAATTAAGCATTTTGTCACTGAGTCAAATATCCAAAAGTCAGTTTTAGGCTAACTATATTACTGTAAGTTAAACTAAAGCATTTTGACAGTATGCAACTTGTGTAGTGGAATGTGGCTAAATCAGAAAACTATGCAGTAATATGTCTGCAAGTGTCTTCACTAATTACAGTAACTTGAGAAAGATAACAATATTGAGTTTGTCCTATCTGGTAGACATAAGGTGCTAAAATAATTCTTTGACATGCTGAAATCTAATGTTTTTAGCTAGCTGCAGGCATTTTGTTAGCATTTCAGCCCTTGGTTGCATATTGTGGCGCAGATTGTTTTCCCCTGCGGGGGTGTGGTTTTCAGAGTATGATGCGTTGCACTCTGTCTCTATGGGGAGCACCTGGATTTTACTGCCAACTTTTCTTAGGGGGTAATTTTATCTCCAGATGTAGAAGTAGTGAACCATCTGGAGTTTTGGCAACCTCTTTGCCCCCTCACCCTCTGTTTGGACCACCAAACTCGGACCACTCTAGAGGCTCCACTGAATGAAAATTAGCCACAGGTGTCTAACCATGCAGCTTTTTAAGTTAAATATAGGCTTGGGGTCCAGATGGCAGTATGGCAGTGGCAGACTTCCTTTCCTGTCCAATACAATGGCAGGTATGTTGTTTGATGTCATCTCAGGTTACATTCTGGCAGCAGCTACATGGCAGCAGGTTGTGTGGCTACATTGCATACACCAGGCGGTATAGCTGTGTGCAACCGGAAACACACCACAACACACCACACACCTTTACTAAATAAAGGTAATCAGAACTCTAAAAAACAGCCTGAACACAGACCCGCTGCATCAACTGTGGACTTTCAACTCAGACCTATACTTGGAATGTCTCACAGATTGTGTGTGAACCATTAAATCTTGAATGTGTGCCACACTATCAAAATGTCTGCACTGTTTCCTGTTATGCCTAGAGTACTGTCTGCAGCAAGAGGAGGTTAAGGTGGAGGTAATGCACCAGTTGCTCATGCTATTTTAGCCTATTTTAAAAGAAATAGAGGTTGTCGCCTGACAACACGCAAAAACAAAAAGCCTGAACTATGAGGAACTTCCCAATTTAATACAGCAGCATGTTGCATGCTCTGTCTCAGTAACAACTTCATCAATAAAAACAAACACCACAACACACAGCACAACAACTGGCCAGGGTGAGAAAAGCTGCAAAAAACAAAAAAAGAAAAGCCTTAAGTATAGTTAAGCTTTATAGTAAAGCCTGATCATGAATGAGTGAAATCCCTTGTTGCTGCTACATTTGCTCCACACTCCCACACATGCCTATTGTACATCCGCTCTGTCCACCGCCTACTGTGTAGGTCTACGAGTCTGTGCTGCCAACAATGAAATCACTTTCTTTTCCATTCCCTGGAAGTCCCCCAGATACCCTGTTTTCACTAACCTCCACTGGAAACAACCTCTCGTCTCATTCATTCATGCACAATTTTACACATGGGGGACATGCTGGAGGTCTGACCCACATAGAGCAACTTAACACACGAGCGTAATGGAGTATGATGGCTGAAAGTTTGGAGCGTAAATTCATACAAAGCATCACTGTTAACGGAAGCCTGATACCAAACTGATATTATTGTTTTGGTAATAAGTAAGGTTATTTAAAGGCAGAAAATATCAGATAGCAAAATTAAGCATTTTTAGATTTTAATTTTGTTTAAGCTGATTAGGCTACCTAATGATGCAAGTCATAGAAAATACTTTTATCACTGCGCATACTTCAGTAAAACTTGAAACTTACAAATCATTACAAAACGGCTCATATACACGAAAGAAGATGAAAGGTAACACCCCCGACATCTTTTCCTATCTGTGTTGCGCACTTTGGACAAAGGCGCTCAAACCTCCGCATCAGAGCTGGGACATTTACCTGCCGGGCTGGTCTCACAGGATGATGCTCAGGTCCGCTGATCTGCTGTTCAGTATATTCCCTGTGCGATAAACTCTCAGTCGATGTATGTAGCCTACATATATCGTTGCATCCTCAGATGATGTACCTGCACTGCGCGCAACCTACTCGGTCTCACAATAAACTCTGCTTTTACTTTCACTTTGCTGAACTGAGCAGAGAGACGCCAAGCTCCGCCAGTTTGGGTTGCCCGAGGGCAACCGCAGCAGTTTGTTTCTACACCAAACAACATTTTCGGTTTAGGTCATGCAATTGCTGTCAAGAAAAAGTTTTAAAAAGTCCATCATCACTCCTTAAATAACAAGTTGACGCAGGGTAACACAGAAGGTGCGGGTTACTTATTGTTGCGAAGGAGCAAAGTCACTGCTTGAACCTTAATGATTACTACATTAACCACATGCTCAGATATGCAGCTGTTTTTTTTTCCAAGTACAGAATTCTGCTGCTGAGTTTAAACTGGGGCAAAGAAAGTCCCTGTATGCTAGTAATTTCCTTTTACTTATTATGATTCATTTCATGGACTGATATATGGCCAAAACATGTCTCTCGTAGACCCCTGATTGCACTGTACCAGCTCAAACTAAATTAAACCAAAAATACCATAGATGACTCCCAACAACTGACTCAAAAATCACATTTTTATACACGTTCCTGGCATGGATAGCCTACTTTAAATTCAAGTCTCAGTTATCTAAGGATATTGGTATTATATTATTACTATATTATTGTTATTAGGTGGTCTGTCCCAGGCCAGCTCATGTCACTTCCCCTCTCAATCATTTCCCTCTATGTCTGGGGTGATGTCTTTAATTTCTATGAGCTCTACCTAACTGCTACATAACAGACACACATGTTCATCTTTCCTTGGTCCTTGTATTAGCAAATATTATAATATATGCAAACATTGCTTGAAATCTGCTATTGAGCCTGTGACTCCCTGTGTGGCCACCATACAACACGTGAAAAACCACACACACCAACACACCAACACACCAGCACCACACACTTATCTTTCTCTGGACAAGGAAACATGGGGAGGTGTCATTATAAAGTGGAAAGTACCCGTCTTACCTGTTTATCAATGCCAGTTAGATATGTGCCATGCTGCCACACACTCATACCATAAATGCCTGTTGGTCAACCTAGATACAATACTGGTAAACTATTTTCTTGGGTGTGTGTGGACATGTAGTATACACGCACACAGTCAGTACTGGGAAATATGCTACTCTATCCTGGGGGAGTGAGGAAAGAGAGGTGTCTGGACAGGGTGAGCATGGCAGAAGGTTGGAGGAAGCAAAGACAAAGAGAGGGGAAGAGGAATTAAACTCTTTATAACGAGTGTCCACTTTGTAACAAAAACACAAAGTTGTAGGTGTGCACAATGTGGCACATTAGAACAAAACTGTCAATGTTGCTGTGATTTTGAAACTGTAACAACGTTAACTGAACTGGGTGATGAATGCAACAAATCCTAGCTAAATGCTAGTAGATAAATAATAATAACCTTTGTCTGGGAAGACAGAGATCACAAGAGGTCACACCCATATGAATGAAAGTCAAGCTCTGCCGTTGTAATTGAGTACAACTGCAGTAATCTCCACGGGGCTAAACATCACTTGAGCAAAACATTCTTGTCCTCTGCCAAAACTTTGCTTTATGGTCACTGATAGCAAGTTTCTCACAGCAAAGTCCATCATTGCTGACAAATATTGACTGTTTTAACACCCTGTATCTGATTCTTCCAATGGACCATTGAAGCTGTATTATTCAGGCCAGCAGAGATGTGAGATTGACATCAATCTTTAGAATATTTAACAGAAATCACATATTTGTGTATCTAAAGGTACAGTACAGTATTGGTTCTGGCTTTTCAAATTCTCTGTATTTCATGATCAGAGGTCTAATGCCCTGTCCTCCTAATGGACAGGCAACAAAGCTGCAAAAGTCAGTGCATTTAATTAAGGTTGGGGCCCAGCCCTCTTCCCTCCTCCTTTGAATTTTTGTGGCCTTAAAATGAAACTGAAAGTAAGGCACGCCCTAACAACCAAAACCTGGCCAAACTGTTTTCTTTAATTTGTCATGGAAGGCACAACCTAACTCATGCAGGTGATGGAAGAAGTTTCTTTTAGCGTTATGTTTATGCCCATACAACCATGACATCAAGGGTTTGATAGTATTCCTATAATCCCGGACAGATTATGGAAATCAGAACAGACAGAGGTAAAGAGGTGGTATAAAAACAGAAAACAAAATGGGACATGATAGATGATTGAGTGCAAACTTACCCCAGTGTGAATGCAGCTTCTCCTCATCCTCTTTATCCTCATGGAAGTCTGTTACGCCGTCAGTGCTGAATGTTTTTGTACTATAAGCAGTCCTGGAAAGAGTTTCTACATTGTCTAAAACACCTAATGTCATGCTGTGACCTGTGTTTGAGTAAAATGAGTTATCTTGTGCGTAAGTATGAGTGTCTTTTGGTGTACAGGGAGACAATAAATTTGCAATGTCTCCTGTAAATCCTGCGTCTGTGCCACATTGTGCGTCTCCTGTCAAGCGGAGCAGGTCCTCTGTTGTGTCTGTTGTCCTGTCAGCTACCCAGTTTGTGTCTGTTGCGGCACAGGTTTTAACAGGTGAGGCACTCCTCCCTGTTCCAGAGACATTGAAAGGATCCGCAGTCAATCCAGTTGTCGCCGTGCTGTCGTATGTGGAGAAATAGAGGCCTGTGGCTCCTTCTGTGTCCAGTGTGAAGCTTGTGATCTCTGCCTCTGTACACTTAAAGTTGTCAGCGTACAAATCTAATGTCCTGCAAGCCATCACAAGCTCTGTTTCCTCTTCCATATTCAAAACAGGACATTGTGTTTCACTGTCTGTTGCTGTGTTTTCACTTGTTGCACAGCCAGCAGTCATACAAGGAACCAGAGGCAGCAACATCCTCCGTCCTCTGTCCCAGTGCTGCCACAGAGGAACAGCTATTCTTCTAGCCGCCTCCTCTACATGCTCTAACCACTCCTTCTCATCCTCCAAATTCCCCTCATCCTTTCTTTCATTATCACTTGCTGGCTTCTGCATTGATTTTGCACTTCTCAGCAGTTCTGCCATTTCATCGTCTAATGTGAGACTGCATTGGTAGTCACATACTAATGGTGCAGAAAAGAGCCTGGGATTGAGGTAGCGTTCGTCCATCAATGGCCCCTCCCTCAATTCCTGAATTAGATTAGGATTATTTCCGTGAAAAACTTGATGTTCATACAGCGGATTAATTTTTGGCCTGGACCATAAGCTGTTGTGTTCATCTATTGATGATACAGACTCTGATCTTGTCTGGTTGTGGTCAGTGGCGGCAGATTCTCGGCAGACCTGGCTGAGTTGACCTTGGTTGAGGTGCCGGTGGGTGGTAGATCCTAGATAACACATCAGATTAGATCCTGGTTTATATGCTGTTTCGCTGTGAACTGGCTCAGGTGTGCTCCTCCCAGTAAGTCGGTGCAGACTCAAGCTCTTGCTGTAGGCCTCCGAGATGATTCGCTCCTCCACCAAACCCTCCAGCAGGACTTGGATCTCAGCAGGAGAGGCCAAGGTCAGAGCCAGCCGCACTCCGTCCAGAACTTCCTTGAACTGGGCCATGGCGACAACAATGACGAATGTCCCCAGACATTAATGTCTGGCAAAGCAGGCAGCTACTAGTAGAGAAGAATGAGTTTTATTTTTTTAAGAGACACTGTGATTTTGTTCTGGAGGCGTCCTCATTAAAAGAGGGAGGTGTTTGTGTGGTTGGAGGGGAGGTCTGTTTGAAGAACAGTTTTTTTGTGTGGGAATGTATGTGAGAGAGACTTAAATGGCCTGGAGGCTGAGATGTCATTATTATTAGGACGTGAGGTTACATTATGCTTACACAGACTGAAACTGTTGTTTAAGCAGTATTATTAATTAGCATTAATGTTACCTAATATTTTGCTATTTTTCATACAAACAGTCTACAACATACAGATACTGCTTTTTGGTTGATTTACATTCTGAGTGCAGTATCACACCCCACATACTTCTACAACCAAAAAAAACATTATTTTCAACACAATTACATGGTACATATGGCCATTTGTTTATAAATACTTAATTATTCCATTGCTTATAATACTTTTCACTGAATGTGTCATATTTCGGAGCAACGTCTACAATAAAAGTGAGAAAATCTGGTTTGGTAAGTCATTGTCTCACTGATTTAGGGACTTTTTCTTTGTGTAACAGAATGTAAAAATGGAGGAAATACATTTGATCATTTCCCTAATTAAAACCCCACCCCTGTTCCACGTTGGGTCAGTCATGATTTAACGTCCTCACATTTACTTGTTCACAATCACAAACACCTGTTCACACATAACCAAGCATCGATATACAGCAGGCTCTCTTCTCCAGTACCACCACCATATATACTGAGTCTACTCCAATGTCTATTTCAGGGATTAGAACTGGTTTGGTTTAACAATGCATGCCTAACTGCCGTGCCGTGTATTCACCACACTTCATTTTTTTTAGTAGCACTGCAGCCACACCTCCTGCACCACAGCAGAAGTTATGTGTAAAGTTAATGATGGAAAGGCAGTAGTGGTAGTGTAAAATAATCATTTATTTTAAAATAATGGAAGACACTACTGCTTTGCCAAAACTCTCAAGGCAGCTGAAATATTTTTTAATAATCTCCCATATTAAAAACAGTTCAGTACACTGCTTTCACCATTTTTATTTAGTGAGAAGCCTATTTTGTAACCTCTGTATGAGGTTTCCTGTGTATTGAATCCTTTAGGCGTCACAACTATATAGCGGTGATTTATTAGTCATGGACATTATAATATTTAGTCTTTCATTCTTTAAAATGGTTTGCTTGTATTCTAGGAAATTAAACTGTATTTTTCTACATAGACTGAATTGCCTAAAAAGGAAGAAAAGATTTTAGTGCTAGAAGTCATACTTCATACTAGACTGCAACCGACACCATCATAAATTAAAATAGAGCTACGAGGGTCTTACAGTATAATGTGTGAGAAACACGTTGTCTGTGTGGCTTTGGCTGCTGTTTTGTCTGTTAGCAGGATACAGATGCAGTTTCACATGTGTTTTTTAGTAGCCCTCGGAGGAACTATGACTATGTATGGCAAAGTACACACGAGGACACTCGTAGACACACACACAAATAAAACATGGTGGCAAGACTTGGCAGTACAGACCTGCGAGAACTGTGTTTACACCACTTACACTGAACACTAAACTGACCACAATATCATTATCAGTGAAATATGCTGGCAAACAGTTAAAACTGAATGGAAACTGAAAACGGATGCTGCATTAATAGTTTAGTAAGTTTGATCAAAAATACATTGAAGGTGATTTCAATTTATTTTATAAATCAGTTAAAGCAAGTACATTACACAAAACAATGCATGTCCAAAACAACTGTTCATAACAAATTAATAATCAAATTGTTTACAATTGCAAACAGTAACTGACAACAGGGAATCAACCTCTACAGGTTATGTTGTTGCTGCACATCTTTTTTTGTGCACTGGAGAAAACATTGTATATCTTAGACAAAAGTAAACTATGGAGATCTCCCAGATTTATTTACATTTTTACATTCACTAGTGAATAAGAACAAAGCAAACCATCTACATGGCTTCAAAAATGAACCATCTCCACACAGTCTCGGATGTGGAACGATTACAGTCACTGAGAAAACAAAATCGAATAAGAAGTCGAAATGTTATATTATGCTGATGATACTGTGCTTTGTATTTAGCGGACTAGATCAACTGGGTTTATATCCCACTGAAGGTACAGCCGTTTGACAGTGAGGACCATTGGATCCACAAACACAATTAGAGGGCAAACAAATGTTGTGGGAAATGGTTTAATGTTTGACACTACTGCTTGATTTAATACATGATCAGAGATTTAACTTCCCCAAATACCATCTCTCCTACCACAGCACAGTAGTGTCTCTACCTCTTTTCATCTGCTAAAGGAAGTAACAGTATATATTCAGTATCATAGGTTGCATCACATGATCCACAACAGTCTAATTTAACACTTTAACATTAAAAGATAAGTCTGGTGAAATTCCATAATTTGTCAACAAATTCCACGAAAAGACCAAAAACAACAAATTGATTGAAGTATTGCCTGTGTATCCAAATCCTCATATAGTGTGCTCTCTGCTATAGAGCGCCATTGTTGTCCAAAATCAATTCAAAAATATATATAATTGAGCCACACTGTTGCACTGAAAGACATGTTCCTTGTTATGATGAACAGAGCACTGCAGTTTATGTTGAGTCAATCCCACACACACTGTCCTGCTGATATGAATACTCGAACACCAAATGTGTATTAATACGCAGCTGAAAATAGTCCCTGACAAATGCACTATTTATTCCTGTTTGAGTAATGTTTAGTAAAAACTACAGTGCCCAGCTCAACCAACTGGCCACTTAGAGGCACACAGAGTCTGTGTAATGCTGACAGTATTGAGAGACAGCATTGGATTTGGTCTTTTCATGGGAATTGTAGACAACAACATAAATAAAGAATAGCACCAGCTTTATCCTTTAAGATAAACATTTCAAATTGCCTTTTATCAATTGTATTATTTATCCCTCAGCAATTGAAATGTGTATTTATCTCAGCTGAAGTACAAAAATGTTACACACAGTTTCCCCAGAGTGGTGGTTTCAAGTTATGTTTAACAGAATTTATTGCCATCTCTCTTTGCTCAGAATGTGGCCCAAGTGCTTAATTGGATAAGACCACTGATCATTATAAAGCTGTATTTATTGCTAAATATTCACTTAATTACAAGGTGGAACTAGTCCCTATTATATTTTATTATTTTTATTTAATACTTTATCTGAAAAAAGGTGTATTGGCTGGCCACTGCAGAATAAATCACTGCACTTTGAGCTTTCCATCTATGTAAGCTGCTGCCTGACTTGCAATGAAGATGTTGAGATAATTTTGGCAGGTTTTGGTGAATGTTGCATTGTTAATGGTATCAGATTTCTTATGTGCGTTTCTTATTCAGTAGTTCATTTCTACCCCACACTCATCATGTGATCTGTCTCAGTGTTCTGGTCCAATATGGCCGCAATCCAAGTGGGTTCAGGTGGTGCTCTGCTCCTCTGTTGCACGGTTGGAACAGTAGTCCTGAATACCTGGCAGAGAGGAGAAGTGTGACGATGATGAACTTGACGAACATCTCCAAAAACACTTTCACACACTGTCTTTGTGTGTGTTGCTTTTTCTTAACTTTTAACAAAATCCTCGTGAATCACCTCTTACACAAATCACATTTGATTCCTCAACATTAATCTCATGATGTAAGTACACTTTTATTGAATTTCGATCTTTCCTTCTTCCCCTTTAGCCGACTGCTTCCCATTTGTAAAGCGATCACTTCTTCTTTCATTAAGTTTATTCGGGAATTGAGGTGTCAAGTAAACCACCCAGTCATCAAAAACAACTTCGCTGGAGGCCGGAATACGTCTGTGTGCGTATCTAACTTCCATACACAGGAATGTGACATAATCCACACTATGATGTGAGAAGTGGCAAAAAAGATGCTGGAGATGCTTGCGAATGTATTCCTGTAAACACTCACTCTGCACAATACTCTGGTAGGCTTTGGCAGCAGGAGAGTCGGGGATTTCATTGAGGAAAGACTTGCCCTCGTCACAGCTTCGAGCTATCCTCGGGTCTAGCGGTACCTTTCCTAACAAGGGTAGGTTAAGATCCTCACACATCCGCTCAGCACCCCCACTGGTGGGAGGAAAGATCTGCGATGTGTTCTACAAGAGAGAGCACAAAGAAAAATACAAGTTATGAATGCATTTTCAGATTCTATGGACCCTAAATTACATACAATATGTGCAACTCTACGTGTTGAGCTCAGGAATGGAAAAGTGAAAAAATGGCTTTTTCCAAGATGCACACTTGATTAACTTGTTAATTTCGTCAACTATGATAAAACATATTCGTTGATGACTTTTTTTTTCATGCCAAAAACCAGACTAAAACTAAATAGTAAGTAACCTTTGAAAATGAGAACTATGACGAAATATATCACATATTTCGTCAATGAATAAAAACTAAATGATAATGTGAAAGACAAATAAACTAATAACTGTTTTAATGCAAAGTCTTATTCAATGGCCTGCATGCATCTGCAGAATCACACACACTGCAGCTCCTGATTAGTAAAACAATCCCCCACCGCCCCAAAATATCTCTTGTACAGAAGCTGATTTGGCTATTAACTACCATTAATAAGAAGTTTTGTTGACTAAAACACAAATCAAATGACTAAACCTTGACCCTGATGACATCACTATGACATCATCAGGGTTATTTTCTCAGACTTGACAAAGCTCCCTCTAGAGACACAGAAGACATTATACAATGGTTTTCATACGCCGAGTGATACGCCTCGCAACAAACAAACTGATCTTCACATGTATAATTTGAGACGTGCCCCTTTAGGAGTTGAATAATTACATTAAAAAGATGTGTAAATGCAACATGCGTCTCTTCCTGTCGGACGGCAAAGCCAGACTCAACACAAGGCTAAGCGCCAGTAGTTACTTTCACATTTCAGCTTTAAAACAAAGCGATCAGAGGAAAAACAAACTGAAATTCATAAGATTAAAGAACATGACAAAAGAGTCTAACTCGGTTTGCTGTAACATATGAAGCGCTAGCTCTGGGGTTATATTGGGTCTACTGTGTCGGTCAACCCTGTTGCAGTTCAACATGCAACCTCTGTTCCTCTTTGCTGTGTGTGTTCTGTGGTAGTTTAGCACAATGATCTGTTTTAAACACACACACTGCTGGCGACTGTTTGCATCAGTGTGTATGCACATGTACATCTGTCAGCGACCTTGCATTTAGGACAGACGAAGCCACTCATGTTCTCCACCACTCCGATGATCGGCAGCTTGACCTTCTGACAGAATCGGATCTCCTTTCGCACGTCCTGCAATGATACCTCCTATAGAGAGAGAAAGAGAAAGAGAGAGAGAGGGAAATAAAAAGGCAGAAAGAGAAAGGCAAAGCAAGACAGGAGGGAGAGAGAGGGTACGGCAGAGGAAAAGAGAGGTGGAACGGAAACAAAGAGTGAAAGAGAAAGGATTAGCTCAAACTGTTTTCCCTTCCCTATCTTGGTTCTCTTGAGAAAAACAGTTAATCCCTAATAAACTGAGCAGCTCCCACGTGTTAGCATGTCGAAATGTTTTGAGTGTGAAAAGACTTGGCTCTTAATGTTAAACAGGCTGACTCCTTTCCTTGGGTAATTTCCACCTCATGTGTGGTTAGTTTTGGTTAAGTGAGAGCTGAAGGAATGAGGAAGTGATTCTACTGCTGTCTGACCTCATAGCTACCGGGCTAATTTAAGCATCAGGAAATGTCTACTGAGATTATATACAGATACAGTCAAAACAGATTTAGGGACACATATCAACAGCATAAACAAGAATACAAGTACATTGTGACAAACAATGGCCAGGGATAAAGACAGTACACTCTATTGTGACATACAGTCACTGCTCCTCCTGAACACAAAGGAGAATTGGGGATTTTTTTTTTAGCATTTTCTAACAAGCTAACAGACGTTTGTTTATAGCAAGGATGATAATAGCTAACTGCTAATGTTAGCTTCTGCTTGATTCTGTACATAAACTGGAGTAAAAACCACATTTGTTGACAGGACAGTGGTGCTTGCAGCAACTAACCAGGTTCAGACAGCAACAGCACAGGAAATGTAAACGTGTTCACTGAATCCTGTTGACATGAGCCAGTAGCACATTTGCAGTCCTGTTTACTAACTGAGGACCTCCAACATGGCTGCCACTGGGTGCAGTTCAGGTGAAAAGGCCCCTGTGCACATTCAATGTTACAGTTACATTAGGGGGTTTGAGTCTGTACCGTTGCTATGGCATCAGACTTCTTGGTGCTTGTTTAGCATACACACCCACCTAATGCTTAAGGTGTGTATCCTTGTCAAACAAGGACCAACTAAAGCCTAACAGTATTGTGTTTGTGTGTGTCTGTAAAATGAATACACACGGTTTATACTACCTATAGATTTGAGAATGTGTACCTTAGAAGAAGACACCTGTAAACGCACAGGGTTAACTTTGTCTTCAGCACAACTGTTCTGTATTTTATGTATGGTGTTGCTACAATATTACTGCTTTTCTTGTGTTTTGTGTAAACATATAACAACTAAACTTGTTGTATTATGACGTTATATGGTGCTAAGATGGGTTTATGATACAATAGCATCTTCTGTTGGTTGCCAGATGGTATTTGCATTTTGCAGATTGTCTTGCAAGCAGGTATTCTTGAATAACACTATGAAAAAAAGTTAAGAATGTTAAGTGCATTCTGGGATGATAACGTGTACAAATTTTATTGGGCCCACTGTTTCTCAATCTGCCCGTGTACTTTCATTTCCCAGAATTACCTACCATGACCCCCAACAACGGGTGGTAATTTACTGAATTTAGCTGTGGGTTAAACATGTAGGTGGAGAGAGGACTGGTGACAGTCACAGCAGTAGCGAGGGGTTTTCCATTTGAAAAACTTTGAGATCCCACCCATTGCTTAAAACACTAACTACAAACTACATTGCATAATGGACAATTGAGGTTACTCCTCTCTTCTTCTGTTGTGGTTTTCTTCCTTTGTGATCGCTGAATATTTGCGAGACAGAAGCTCTTTCTTTAGGGATATTACAACAAAACCTAAATCTTTACTGCAAACTGCAAATTTTTTTGTCCATAAAAACAGCATTGCAACTGTGCTGGAAATATCTCAATATATCATTGTGTCACACGAGGCAGAGATACCACTTTCCCCATGGAGAGTAGCGCTACATCATTGCATAATGCAAGGCAGTTGTAGCAATGTTGCAATTTGAGTAAAGGTTGCAATTCTTGCTTTTTAAGCCCACTAGCAGCTCTCACTCTCTGTCTGTTAGTACTGCTGTGGTTTAAGTGTTAGTATCATTATTAGTCTCTAGAGTTACAAAAAAAAGAATAACTCCAGGTGGTTGAAATTCATTCTGGGAAATGTATTATATCACCAACTGAAGTACAAGTAGTTAAATCAGATGGCGTGAAAGCAGACAGATGATATCTGAGGACGGAATTTCCCTATACAGTTGCGGTAAATGCTAATAATTTTCGTTACTGTGCTAACCATCACAAGGTTATATGTCTGAGCGTGTGTGCGCTACCTGTGGTGTGGTGATGATGACGGCTCCATCAACGTGGGTGGAGCTTAGGTACTGGACAATTGACAGGTGTTCGTCAGAGGTGCCAGGGGGCGTGTCCACGATTAGGTAATCCAGTTCGCCCCAGTCAACATCCCTCAAAAACTGCTTGATCATCCCTGATTTTAGACCAACATCACACAGATTATAGCGGTATAACGTGCAGAAAAAGTAAAACCAATTTTACACACACACACACACACACACACACACACACACACACACAATACCATTCTTCTTGGGTCCTCTCCAGATCACAGCATCATCAGGGCTACTGAGCAGGAAGCCAATGGACATGACCGCCAAGTTGTCATCCACATACTGCAACATACACAAACACACACAAATACATTTATCATATATGTGATTGCTTAATTAAACACTAAAAACTAAAGCAGCATTGTTTAAACTGACTCACCACAGGAGACCAACCCGAGCCACTCTGGTGAACCTGTGCACAAGAGGACAGATTACAGATGACTGATGTCAAAGCAAAAATGACATGTTTCGTTGTGTTTCTGATTTAAAAAGGTCTACATGAAGAGAATGAATACTGTATGTGGTGGAAAAGTAGATGCCCCAAGTAATTTATGCGGGAAGAATCTCAAACTGGGCTGCACTGATTTGTGACATTTACTTATTATTCTTACAAATCATTCTTAGTAACAAATTACTTCAACTCACCTGTTCTCCCTCTAAGCCCATGATCCTAGGAATGGATGGACCACAGATATCTACATCCAGCAAAGCAACCTAAAAACAGAGAAAGAGAGCAAAAAACAAAAACAAAGATTCTTTAGTGTGCAGAGTAGTGGAGTCTGTAACAGGCCGAAACTGCTGCATGCTACGATGTGAGACTTTATTGGCGACTCATTGTTAGAACAGAGTCCGGTGAGATATTTTTTATTTATTAGTTTATTTCTCAGGGACAATGCAAGAAAACACTGCAAAAAGTTACAGAGAACATGTTACCGATGTATTGCATAAAGGATTTGTAGCCAAGGCTAATTTGTATGGAATCATAGGAGTGCCACAAAAAAGAATAAATCTGGGAAAGAATAAGACAATAAATGTGGAAATATAAAGAGAAATAAATAAAAGAAGAAATAAATGTGGATATATAAAGACAAATAATTCTTTTTCCTTTTGCCCTTTTGCTTTTGCTATTCCTCTTTTCCTTTTGCTTTTCCCACATTGCTTTTGCCTTTTACTTTTGCCTTTTCATTATTGCTTTTTCCTTTCTCACATTGCTTTTGCTATTACTTGAAGGGCCAAGCTGTCAATCAACTGGCTTTGGGCGGGCTTTCCTGCCCAGGCTGAGTAATCAATTCATGCACACATGAACTCCCTTCTGCCTCGACTGGTTGGGTTCAGAGAGAGCAGAGGGAGAGAGAGAGAGAGAGAGAGAAGGAGGAAAGCGAACATACAGTAGCGCAGACAACAGAAAGTAGACCCCCATGCACAGTGTGAACGGTTAGTTTGAATCGGGGGAGGAAACTTCACGGCAGAAGTGGAGCAAGATTTAAGGAGAGGTGTCCAACAAGTTCTTTTAACACTTGCTCAGTATGTGGAGGAACATTTCAAACCAGACTA
>LKNJ01002454.1:117125-171370 GCA_002120245.1 Maccullochella peelii
TTGGCCCTTCAAGTAATAGCAAAAGCAATGTGGAAAAAGGAAAAGCAAAAGCAATGTGGGAAAAGGAAAAGCAAAAGCAATGTGGGAAAAGGAAAAGCAAAAGCAATGTGGGAAAAGAAAAAGCAAAAGCAATGTGGGAAAAGAAAAAGCAAAAGCAATGTGGGAAAAGAAAAAGCAATGTGGGAAAAGAAAAAGCAAAAGCAATGTGGGAAAAGAAAAAGCAATGTGAGAAAGGGAAAAGCAATGTGGGAAAAGAAAAAGCAATGTGGGAAAAGCAAAAGCAATGTGGGAAAAGGAAAAGCAAAAGCAATAATGAAAAGGCAAAAGCAAAAGGGGAATAGCAAAAGGGGAAAAGCAAAAGCAAACGGGGAAAACAAAAGCAAAAGGGGAAAAGCAAAAGGAAAAGGAAAAAGAATTATTTGTCTTTATATATCCACATTTATTTATTCCTCTTTATATTTCCACATTTATTGTCCCAGATTTATTCTTTTTTATAGCACTCCTATGACTCCATACAGTGTAAACCGCAGCTTCAAAGGGGTTCAGAGACCATATGATTTTGTTCCAGACAACACAGGTTTGAACTCATACTAACCCTCAAAAGCGAAACGTACATACTGTCTTTGACTGAGAAGAAAAAATACCATCCCAACAGTAACATGTCTGAGTTTAAGCAAATAGTTTGATAGCCCTGTTTTAATTTTTGAACTACCAACTGGTGGCTCTTTGGTTTACACAGTGAAAACCAAAATATTACCTCCTTCGTGCTGTCACTTGCCAGGGTGTGGGCCAGGTGAGCGCTGAAGGTACTCTTCCCTACTCCTCCTTTTCCAGACAGCACGAGGATCTTGTGTTTGACTGTTGACAGCTTCGCTCCTATCTCTGCTATGGCTGCAGATGAGACAGGGGGAGGAGATGAAGGATAAAGATGATGGGTTGAAGCGGCAGCACAAGACTCTCAAATGAAACAACACAAGGGTCCACTGAAATATTGGTTGTTTTAAAGCTACTAACTTGTTTGATTTAAAATCAGCTTGACAGCGAAGTTACTTGATTAAAATTTCAGTCCACCACTTATCCCACATATATTTGTGGAACTGGCCAGCCTGTCTGTATATAGTAAATGATCATAATATCAAGATGTGGTAACAGTCTTACCAGGGTCGGGGGCCTTGGTGGCTCCAGAAGCACACACTTTCTGGTTGGGACAGCCCTCACATGACGATGACTTTCCTGCTTGCTCACTTGTTGTACCCGGGCAGTCTGAAAGGATTAAACAGAGTTATCAATTATCAGAGCCCAGTACATGTTCTGGCGGCTGAAGTTAAACTAAATATTTTTTAACCTCTTCAGCCCCACTGCCTGCTGGTGGGACCGTCATTTCAATCTCATGTCGTGCAGCTAAACTTTGATCAAACCCACAGGACTTTCTTTTAGATTCTAGTGGAGATCCCAGAGTTTCCAAACATACCAAATATGTCATGCTGAATTTGGTGGAAATGTGAATAAAATGTTACATAAGGTGTCTACAGTATTTCCATTTGATGGAGTGGTGCAGCCATGAAAAACACAAAGTCTTGGGTTTATCCTTTAATTTAAGAGATGAATAAGATGATTAAAATTAGAATTAAAGGAAAATGGATGTTTAGAGCACTGAATAGGGTTCTGGGATAAACAATATATAATTGTTTAAATTAATTATACAAGATATTGCAGAACAATATAATTAAATGTGGTGTGTTATCAAGAAATAACAGATGGTAAATGTCAGCAACCATTTTAAACTGAGAAGGGTGTCACAATGACTCAGCAACATTTCAAACAAATACATTCAGTACTGTTTAAGTAGCCGGGTGTATTTATTATACCTTGTTCAGGCTAAAATGACCAGTTTCTGCAATGACATTAATTCGTTTATTTAATGAATGTAAGAAAAACACTTCAGTAAGTGCGTCACTGAACGTCAATATTCAAATTCGTCAATTTTATTTGGATTATTTTTGAAAATTTGATCTAAAAGACCCCAGCAGTACCAGTCCAAATGGATTTTTAATAATATTCCAGCTAACTGATACCCTGCCTGGATATAAAAACCCTGAAAACTAACAGGAATATTATAAGTAACGTTACAGTGGTGCCAACAGCAACAGAGACGTGTTTAACAGTAACAGTGAGACGTTGGTTTAAAGCCTCCACAACCTTACAGCAAACACAATGTTACAAAACGCCACATCGAGAATCAAATATATTGTCTTGGAGGTACAAAGTCCAAAACATTTTAAGTTGAAAAACTCACGTTCTGGTGCACCTTCTGGTACGTCTGCCATCTTTGCACAGGTGTCCTCCCGTTAAAGTCTTCCCCCTACGAAGGTTCCGGATACGCAAAGGATGAGACTTCGATCCTAAGTAAAATTATTGAAATTAACTTAACTAAAATTACAGAAGTAGTAGTAGTAACTACCGTTATCTAAATGTAGTGGAGTAAAATGTACAATATTTGTATTGTTGTATTGTATTTGTATTACCTGGCCACGGTCCTCTCTCAGCCTGAGATACACCGACGCCGGCGGTGAATTATCTCCATTTCCTCCAAAATATGGTACAATAAGTAAAACAATAGCAAAATCACCATTTCCATTTTACAAATGTTGCTGTGCTAGCTATGTGCCGGTAGTGCAGCTGTCAAGGTTGCTAGGCGACGGGAGCGGCGCCTCGTGACGCAAGGGTAAGGGCGGGTTCATCTGGTGACGTCCTCTGTAGACCAGACCCTCTCATTTAACAAACGCTCGGTTCGGCCTTCGAAGGATGCAGCCCCTGAAGTGAGACACAGCTACAGTCTCAGGCTACATGATTACAAGGTCATACCTTGGAAGACTACAAAACACCAGAACATGAACAAGTTTTAACCTGCAGATTGTATTATTTGAAGAGCTGCCACAGTGGTGTATCAAACAAGATCATTGTAAGACTAACTTATACTGAGCCAAATCTTTGCCACCACTTTTTGTCTTACTGGAGCACATGTTGACTAACTGTGTCCACTAGAGGGTGGTGTTGATTCAGTTATGTCAGAAAAAGTTACACTCATATAGACACACACACACACAAAAAGAAGAAGACAAAGAGAGACTGGAAGTAGGGGCTTGTGTTTGAGTTTCATACAACTTTGAGTTAAAGCTTCTGAAATGAACAGATCTGAAATGATTTATGAAAATGTATGGTCTCATGCAGTGCACAATATATAAGTTGCTCTATCTGGAGTTTTAACATCAGTAATATTTCCAAGTTAATGTGACATTTGAGTGCATAACACATAATAAAGGTGAGTAGTTCAGGACCTCAAAGTAGGTGGGTGGTAATATTCTCAGGAAGCACCAACAATACAGTTGATATGAGTAATGCCATATTGTGTAAACAATTTTTATACCTGTGTATGGTAACTAGAGTAAGGTAACAGCTAATTTGATAATGATGCTTTTTAAAAAATGCTACATCTTTAAACTGTGGCACATGTGACATCTTTCTCCACCTCTCTAGCATTTTCTCACTCTGGGAGCTCATACAACAGGTGCAGGTGCACGTGAATCGGTTACATCTATAGTTATGTGGGTCTTTGTAGTCCATAGTTGTGTCTGTTCAAACACATATAAACCGAGCTGTTTTATTGGTTCCCTGGTATTGTACAAAAAGGGGATTGGTCGACAGAGTATCATTTGTCTGGCTTTGCAATAAAACGAGGAGGAGTGTTAGGTGTGCATGTGTGTATCTGTGTATAATGTGTGTGAGTTAAACATCCATTACAAGCATGTGCAAGTGTCTTAAGTATCCTTGTCAATATATGCCTATCTGTGTGTGTGTGTTTGTGTGCCTTCCCCTCCCCCAATTGTTTGCCCTGTCGCAAGTGTGTAATGTGATATTTTCTTTGTGTTGGCCTATCCTTCACTAACTGACAAACAGCGTATTCACACAAACCATTCACAAGCTTTATTCACTGCTCACCGCTGCTTTGGCAAGAACACAGTCTATTAAGACATTCTTACTGTGTTGTCTGGGCACTGATTTGTGTGTAGTGGAGGACGCATATTGTCCATGCAGAAAGGGGGAAAAAATTGACATCAAATGGAAGTCCAAAGATTGTAAATCACACTAAGAACAAATGGAATACATATTAGGTATTATGAATTAAATCAGTATGTTTCCATAAAATGTGTCTGATGTGTCATGGCTGTATGAGCTTGTCCTGGATTTGTAGATACAGATGAGGCTGTGATAAATGGACATTGAGGAGGAGATGTTATTGATGCCGAAAGACAAAAAAGTGAGAAAAGTCCTTGAGTGACAGATATGAGAACATTTCATGAGGGAGATAAAAAATAGACATCAAAACAGAGATAGGGGCAGACACTAAGACAGACACACAGAACAGAGCGAGCAAGGGGTGCAGCAGAGAGAGAGAGAGAGAGAGAGAGAGAGAGAGCAAACACAGGGGCGTCATTAGGTGTGTAAGTCATCCCTCGAGGCTACATGAAAGTCTAAGCAGAGAAAAACAACTGTGCAGGAGAAGAGACTTTACTTTGGAAGAGTAGTTTGTGAAATGGCTATAATATCTTCCCTATTTCCCCTTCACTATTCCTCCCATGCCTCTCCACACCCTTTAATGGAAGTGCTAAAAGGTTGAATTAGGTCTTTGAATGGAGAGAGATGACACTGCTGAATTCATCCAGTTTACAATGCTCTGCTAAATCTCTAGACAGGGAGAAAACAAACTATATAAACTATATATCACCTATTGGACACATTTTTGGACTGGGTGAGCCCAGAGGAGATCCAACTCCTATTGTGGCAGTTAATCCCCATGTGTACATACAGTACATGTATATATTAGGTATGTACTGCATATTTGTAGAATACAGGAAGAAAGCAAATACACAAATAAACAAAACTATGAAAACAAAACACCAGTTAAGTAAAGAAACTAGATTTTCCGTTAGAACTAGCATGTGTTTGAAATGTGCCCGAACGTGAGCAGTGAGGTGTAAACAAATCAAAACCCTGAAGGGAGAAAATCAGTGCTGACACTGCAATGTACACACCATGCAACAAAAGCTCCACATTTTGGGAAATACGCTTATTCGCTTTCTGGCATAAAGTTAGGTGAGATGATTGATACCATGCTCACGTCTAATATTTCCCATAAATGTCGCACTGTTCCTTTAACGGCACAAGATGCGATATTTTAATACAGACGATACAGTTAAAACAAGACTAAGAGGAAGAGGAAGTCTATAGCCATGCAAGCGACTCTGTGAGGCTATATTTTAGCACAGCCATGCTTTGAGCCAAATGCTAACAATGCTAACATGCTAATATTTAGCAGGTATAAAGTTTACCATGTTCACCATCTTAGTTTACCATGTTAGCATGTTAACATTTGCTTATTAGCACTAAACACAAAGTTTACCTGAGGCTGATGGGAATGTCATTGGTTTTTTGAAACTTTGACCTGATGATGGCATAAGATAAAAAGTTAAGGACTCATCAAAGTGTTTACTATTCATCCTGAGGGCGATATGAATGTATGAACAAAGTTTCATGGCAATACATCCAATAGTTGTTGAGATATTTTAGCTAAAGTGGTGGACCGACTGACCGACAGACATTGAGTCATACCATTAGCATGGCAAAAATGTATGTATGTGTATAAATTATTGAGCATTTGTTCTCCGTAATAAAACAAGAGGTTATGCTCATATTGTTAAGCTTAACTGATGCATTTAAAAAGATGTTTTTTGTAAGTACACGCAGTTCATTTCAGCGATGACATCATCTGTCAAATCTCTGTCGCACACACTCAAAATTCAGTGGACTAGATAGTCCATCATGAAGACAGACACATTCTGTCCATTCAGCAAGTGGTCCACACACACACACACACACACACACACACACACTAATAGACTCAGGTCAGATTTTGGTCACAGAGTTGCTCAGCACTAAAGTTAAGCCTTGGCTGCACAAGCAGTCATCACAGTAGGAACAATACCACTCTCTCTCTCTCTCTCTCTCTCTCTCTCTCTCTCTCTCTCTCTGTCTCTCTCACACACACACACACACTTTTTTTATGGATTGACAGAGGGAGTTGTGTGTGTGTGTGTGTGTGTGTGTGTGTGTGTGTGTGTGTGTGTGTGTGTGTGTGTGTGTGTGTAGAAAGAGTGTGGCAGGGCAGAAATATCACACAACTAAAGAGGAAAGAGGAAGTAAGTCGTTTTTGGAAAAAAGATGGGTGTGATACAGTAGCAAACAAAGTGTTTGTGAATTTTATCTTATTTTTTTAAAGATCTTAAAAACAAAAGTAAAATGTTGCCTCTTCTCTTTCTCTCTTTCATTAGTACAATTCAAACTATCACTGAATCTTTGGTGGGAAATATTACAGTAACACATTGAACCCTGGAACGCAAATATTTTAGCTCATTGATGCATTGAAACAAAACTTCATATGTTTTCTCAGCCGTAGCTAATGTGCATAGAGTAACACTGCCATCAAGTGATGATACAGAATCACGTTCCATACATCACTCAGGTATCTTAGAGATGTGAAAAGTGCTACTGCCTATACAGTTTGTCAAAATATATGTGTTGATTGTGAGGGCAGACATTGTCCCCCATCTCCATAGAGAACGTAGTTTCTGCACGCTTTATATGAAATCACTGTATTTGTGACAGCAGTGCGAGTACAGCATGGGGGTCCTGATCTGAATGCTCCACCAAGCGTCTCAGTTCTCCAGGTACGCTCCTGCTCTTTTCTAAGGCTATGTTCAGACACAAATTTGCCCTCTGGAAGAACAATGAAATGGGCTGCCTTGGTGTGGGTGAGGTAAAGTAACTTGAATGTGCGGTTAGACATATTTGCGCCGCAGTAAAAGTTGATGCAGTCAAACCTGTGTATTTGAAATTGTCCGCCTAAGAAAAATGACAGTATCAGTTGTTTCAGCAAATGCTCCAAAACAACATTTGTTCAAGTGAAAGCCCTCTAGTGGCCGCAGTAGTAATGGTTACTGTTCG
This sequence comes from Maccullochella peelii, assembly GCA_002120245.1. Taxonomy (NCBI): domain Eukaryota; kingdom Metazoa; phylum Chordata; class Actinopteri; order Centrarchiformes; family Percichthyidae; genus Maccullochella; species Maccullochella peelii. The sequence goes on from LKNJ01002454.1 coordinate 124,188, forward strand.
TCATGAGCAAAGGAGGAAGTCGGGGTGGATGGACGGGAAAACAAAACGTTGGACTTTAACATGGACCACCACTGTTTGCTTTCGGTTTCCTACCAACAGCGAATATTTTATAAACAATGACTATCATTCCAACCAAGTTGTAGCCATGACGACAAAGTAGTTTCAACCCAAACTTTTTCTAACTTTAACTTAGTGCTGAGTTTAACCCAAACCATGATCCTTCCCTAGCCCTGACCAGGACATTTCTGTGCCCCACAAGCAGAATGACAGAATGTCACAGGTTCAGAACAACCTCTTTGGGTTCCTCCTCCATCGCTGTCCTGCATCAGATCCTCCCCTCTTTCCTCCCTCTCTTATGAAATTCTCAGCTGCTACGGTCATGTCAGGTCATCCCCTCGGAGACTATTTAAACTGTTTTAACTGCACCTTGTTGGCTGACAGTCAGGTGTCTGACCACACGATATGTGCGTCTCTGTAGAGAGTGAGAAAGAGTTTGACATTAAAGTTTAATTAACTGCAAGCAGTTTCACTGTTCTGTTTTAAGAGATACTTTTAAAGTTCCCTTTTCACCCAAGAAACAGGAATGTTTGTTACACAGGCCACACCCAACGTAAATGCAAAGTAACGCACACCCACACACATTAAACATGGCCTATGCAAAATCATTGCTCACCATCATGAGGAACACATTGTGTACATGTACGTGCATATATTTCTTGTTCGTGTTTGTGTGTGGACACTCCCTGAGTGATAACGCATGCAAAACTCTATTAGTCACCCATCCAGATCATATGCAAGATTGTTTATTTTGTACTTAATTTTCGGAGAAAAGGGTCAGAGAAACAGACTACTGAAGATGTACAACAGGCAAACAAGTGATACATTTCTGGGTAGGCTAGAAAAATATCATATCATCATATATCGGGCACTCAGATGAGACTCACACTCATAGTGTCCTGACAGTATGATCACTGATGATGAAAACAAATAACATTGATTTGAATTTTCTCGTAATTTGCAAAGACCACGTAATCCCTGCTGCTGCTGCTCTAACTCCTTCTGTTGGAGGGTGCACAGACAGCTTCATGCTTCCTCTGATATGCATGGGGTTGCCAGTGATAGGCTTTAAAGGAATAGTTCAACATTTTGGGAAATACACTCCCTTGTGCAATACAATACTGTACTATATGCAGTATCTTTATGATACTGTGCGATATAGGTGAGCAATAACCTGCATGCGTACACACACATGCAGTCCGAGTGGATGATGAATTTCAGACACTTCTTGCAGTTATTCTGGTCAGGCTGGTTCATGCCTCCGTCCCCCAGCCTCCGTCTCACCAGCCCACAACTCGAACCACTCGACCACATACACCACCCTTCTCCTCAGACCAAACTAACCAAACAGCCCGCCCTTTACCCCAAACAACTGAACTCAATAAAAAGAACCCTGCTGTGGTTGATGAACATGGACTAACATCTACAACATCTGGCAGATGTTCTTAAACCTGCTAGTAAGACAACACCATCATGTAAAAAAGTGACAATGACAAAATCAGTATCATCCCAGAGGTTAGTAAATTATATGTGGCAGCACTCACTTTGATGTTGTTTTAAAGTAGAGGGCAGTGTAATGTTCATGTGTGTGTGAATGTGAGATGGGAGTGTGTTGGTGTGGGGATAGTTTCCTCACTTAACCTTTGACCAGCCAAAACCTTCACACTTCGTCTCCGTCAAAATGCTGAAGGCATGAAAGCTTTTGTACATGTGAGCAAAAACACACACACACACACACACACACACACACACACACACACACAGTCTGAAGAGGTCAGAGGTCAGTAGAGAAGAGAGGTCATGTTTTGGCTGATGGGAAGCCGGGCGATGTCCCCTGCTCCCTCTCAGCTGTCCTGACTAGCTGCCTGAACAAAATAGCCCAAAAAATACCTATTGTTATCTCTCAGTCTGGGTTTGTTATGTATGTGTGTGTGTGTGAATCCGACGGTTGGGGGGTCAGTTGTGATGACAATGAAAATATCTTTGTTCCAAGGAAGGGAAGCCAGTGTGTCCTTGTGTATCGGAGTGTTTACGTAAAGGAAGGAAGATTAGCTAGGCTAGCAGCCTATTTCTGGCCGTACAGTGTACGATAGAAGCGTTTTCCTCTGCATTCGTGCGCGCACACACATACACAGTGACAAAAAGTATCTGCTATATGTGACTGAGCATTAACTCTAACATCAAGAAATACATACAATTCCAAACAGGAGCTGATTTTTGCAACAAAGTAACGCTGTTTATTCTTAATTTATTATTCAGTTTTCCCTTTTTCCCTTTAGAGATTGTGCAGATGGGACTTGACACTGTACGTTTGGGGGCATCTCATGTTCAAATCAGCAAAATATCAAGTCAGTTGTCAAGTCGAACTTGTTCAATGTAGCAAAGTATGAATCTGGAATAATAAAAATGAGTGGCGCTGGAATAAATATATAATACATTTAAAAAATCCAGAAAGCGGACATAGAAAACTCTCAAGAAAAAGGAAATGTCTATCAAACATTTATTGTGCAATGGGCTATTTTTAGCTGTCCAAATTCACTTTTGAATGGTCAAAGGACAGAACCATGTGTTATGTCACTCATGGCTACAATAATATATTTGACAAACACATTTTCATCGCTAGCTATCAACATTATTTTTTGGCAACCAACATAATTTCAGCTTCAAGAAAGTGTATAAATGTTTTCACAAACTTAAAAAAAATATGATTTTACTGTCAGTCTTTCTAACGATAAAGATTAGACTCACAGCCATTCAGTTAATAGTTCTGTAATTTTCCTCTCTGCATTGCAATTGTTGTTCTTAGAAACAATTAAAATTCGTGAAAATATGTTAATGAAAACTTTCAAATACACACACACACAAACATGGTTACCAATCTTACCTTGATCATAAAATATTTGGATCTGGATCTGTGCATGTGTGTGTGTTTGTTCTAGGTGTGTTTGTGTGTGTCTTGTGTGTTCATCAGCTGAGAGAGAAAGTGCTGATAACCCACGATGACTGTGTGAATTACAGATCCTTAATGGCAGCCTTCTTATCAGTGCAATACTTGTGCCAATGGTCATTTCCTTGTTGACTTGTGGGGTTTGTGTGTGTGTGTGTGTGTGTGTGTGTTTGTGAGGGACAAAACCTTGATATTGCCGGGATCTTGACCTAAATATCACAATCACTCCCAGTTTCTTTTCTTTCTCTGTTTTCAATTTTCAGTTTAATACCTGTGTACCTGTGTTCTATGAGCTCTTTCTCTGTCCAACATCGTCTCATGTGGCCAGGTGCTTATGCAAATGAATGAAAATCTGGGGATGCAAATGCAATGGAAAGTAGCATGTGTTTGTGTGAATGTGTGTGTGATCTTTTATCTTTTATCTCTTAAACACACAGCTGACCAGGGTTGGGGGTGGAGAGAGAAGGAGAAAGGAAAGGTGGAAGCAAAAGTGGTGAGAGGTGTGCAGCTGCAGAACCTTTGACTTCTTTCTGTTTGCTCGTTGTAACCTTGTGTCTCCCCAGGCTGTTGATACAAACACGGATGTGTGCTTAGCTACTTAGTTAAATAAGACAATTATCTTTTCAGTTTTCTTTCTTTTTGTTTCTCTGAGACTCTGTCCTTAACACACATCAATTTTAGAGCATGTCTTCCTCTTTTCAAAGAATCCACACCTAGACAGTATGTTGATGGTAACACTCTTATGCGTAACCTTTCATAAACACAGGCAACGTGCTGACTTTTGGCGGAGCACTGATGGATCTCAGCACTGTAGTATTTATGACCGTCCACACAGCTGTCTGACAACATCAACAGAAACACTGTTGCCATGACAATGCCTCTATTTTATGTTTTGCATGTCTGTGTTTTTCAAAAAGGTCTGGATGATCATAGCATAAATACATAGCTTTTATCTGAGATACAACTTCTTTAAAAACAAATTGTTTTAGGCTTTGCAGTGTGAATGGAAAACTTTTAGAAACTATCCTGAAAATGTAAATAGTTTTCACATTTATCTGCATCAGTGTGAACACTGCCTGAACCTCTCCCTCCCGTTACCAGAGGAGAGGAAGGGAGGGAGGAGAGTGGTTGTAGAAAACAGTTTGACCGCCAGCATTGTTCCACAATCACATCTTTCTCACTGGGTCACTATCGCTGTTTCTTTCTCTCCATATAATTTTCTGTGTATTTTTTCCTCTCCAGTAATATTGCTTCTATCCTCCACTATCTTCTATCTCATGTCTTTGTGTAGTTTTTTTTTCCTGTGCTGATTGCCTACAGTAGCAGGCCTCTACAGAGTGGGCATGGACACACACTCACACACACACTCACACACACGCATGCTGTGAGAAACAGGAACAGGGGAGGTGGGGGGTTACTTCCTGTATGGCTGTAGACCTGTGTGTGTCTGAGTGTGTCAGTGTGTGTGTGTGTGTGTGTGTGTTTCTGGCATGCCTCCAGGTGGTCGAAGTGCTGGGGAAGGAGAGACAGTGGGGAGATTTCAATTTTAATGGTCACACAGGATGCACTACTGTAGATGAAAGAAGCTAACAGAGCAGCAGAAGGCAACAGCAGGCTCCACTTATGAAGTTTCATGAAAATATATTTCTTTCCAACTTTTTCAGCTTCACCTATTTACATGACAAGTCAGATTTAATACTTTTGTACATGGATGCTGCACTGCTACTCTACACAGGATGTCACTGCAGGAGGAGCTGTATTAACTAATAATGCAGGATGCATGAATGAAGCGTAACAGTAGTCCCAGTTTGTGCCTCTCATGTATTACCATTACATTCGAGTCACAGACCTCTGCACACAAATTTCTGAAAAATACATACCAGGCGACGTTTGAAAAATCAACAAGGTCTAGAAAATGCTTGGCCCCTGTTCAGAAGGCCTTCACAGAATCCTCAAAGACTCTTCTAACCATTTGGATGAAAAGACATTTTCATCAAATTTTTAACGTGTTTCTCACCTTGCGACTGTATATCCCAATCCAGGTAACCAGAATGAATGCGTCATTCTGTGTAAAAACATAGAATACTGGAAAAAACGTCAATAGATACCAATATAACTGATAATAAAGTTTTTTATTTTGTTGATGTTGTACAAATGATGTATGACATCTTTGTTTGGATCTGGAAAAAGGGGTGCAACTTATGAAACGGCTGAGCCTCCAAGACTCTGGTTAGAAGAAAAGTTTGAGGATTCATTGAGTGCAGCAGTAAATGTTGATAAACAACCTTCTGAGCTTTTTCAAAAATCGCTGAATATCAATCCATCACTTTCTAGAGACTTTCACACCAATACATTTTTTAGACAACTATAGTTCTACACAAAACACGATCATTTAATAAATATAATGCATTGTTATAGATTAAACTGCTACTAAAGTAGTTAAAGTAGCTCTCAACCACAACATTCATATATTCTCATATATACTGTGATGTCGTGAGAGGTGGAGATCTTCCTCTGTACCTTTGTGAGGCGTGGGTGCCGAAAAAAAGGACAATAAACAGGGATTTCTAACTTAAATGTACTGTATTCAGCCGTCTTCAACAATTTAACTCAGGTATTCTTACACAAACGCAAAACCAAAATCCACATGGAAAATAAATCTCTGTATCTCTAGCAGTCAGTTCGCTTGTCAAAAGTTCAAGTCACTATTTTCTAATTCCAATCACTTCTTGTCTTCACTCTCCAGTGTTCCACTCCTCTCCCTCCCTTTCACTCCACTGAGCCTTTTGTCTTCTCATCATCTCTCAATCAGTCAGTCAATCAGCTCATATGGTTCAGCTGTGTCGCAGCCCTCCTCCTGGCTGCTCCACAGCTGGGATTTGCAGTCTTCTCCCATCGGCCATGATGGTTTGTAGTCCCTGTCGCAACCATTTGGCGGGAATGTACCTGCCCTCGATGACACAACCTCTCGTGACATCACAATACACTCTGTTATATTATTTCTCTCTAATATGACAAATGTGATAATACAGCACCTCAATTGCAGAACTGCAGGACTTTTACTTGTAATGTATTTTTACTTAAATAAAGGTTTTGCATACTTCTTCCACCACTGATAATGTTTGATGTGGGCATGTTGATTTGCAGCAGTTATGCAATACTCTTTGGCTCTGGGTCATATGGGAAAACATGTCTGAAACACTGTTGTTTCACAATGTTTCTTGCTTCTGAGACTAGGATTTTTTTTAATCATTAAATGTTATATGATATTTTTTGTGTGGAGAACATTTTCCCACCATAGGACCCATGGCCACATACATTTAAAATCATACATGGTTGTATTTGCACATTTTTGTGGGCAAATGGAGCCCTGCAGTCATTACACTTTGTTTGAGTTTTGGGTGGATTTCGTCTTTTGATAAAGGAAGAGCACCCATTCACCTTGTTTGGAAGAGACACAGATAAAGGCATGGAGTGAGAACATTTGGAACATACACACAGGAATACTTCTTAATATATGACTTTGTGTTGATGAGAGACTACATAGAAGAAAGTGTGGATACAGAATTGTCTCTAAAGGAATCTCTTAAAGGTGAAAACTATACACAGAATTCTGCCCCAGGTGAGACACTGTACTAAAAAGCCTTATTACAAGGTTTTCGGGTGTGTACACTTCATTGTTTCCACCTATAGGTCTATAACAATAGCAGGTAACTGATATGTGCCTACAGTGACATACAGTGTGAGTGAGTCTGTGAGTCTCTCATGTTTGCAGTGTATTTACCTGCGTGGTGGAGACCTGTCACCTTGCAGAGAGGTCAAACCTGTTAACCACCATTCCTGTGTGTGTGTTGTGCGTGAAAGTGTGTTTTGGTGAGAACAGTGGTAGGGAGGTAAGTTGCCTGAGGAGCTGAGGATGATGGGATTGCTTTGTTGTTTAAACAGGCACTAGCTATGTGTGTGTGTGTGTGTGTGTGTGTGTGTGTGTGTGTGTGTGTGTGTGTGCTGGTATGTGCAGTGATGCGATGTTGAAATGAACACCAAGTGGGGAGAAGGCTGACACACAGATAAGGGACAAAATAAAAGAGGCACCCCGGATATCCCTACACCTGGTGCAGGGTTATTCAGTTTTATAATGCTATTCTGCAGAAGACCACTCTGCCCATAAAAATCCAGGATCTGCTTTAAATTATTTTCAAAACTTTGAGGTATGATCCTCCCGAAAAAAGAAAAATTGCAATCATGTGTTATTTTATGGACATTTATTTGTCTTTTGCTGTAGACGTTAGACAGAAAATGCCAGAAAAAGTGTGGTTGTGTGTGTGTGTGTGTGTGTGTGTGTGCCCACTTGACGATGTCTACTGGCAAGGAATCCAATGAAGAAAAAACAGAAAGCGAATGAGAGAATCCATTATTACAATGTGGCATCATCAACTCGACATACAGATTCCATCCATTCCTCTCCTGTCTGCACAACACATTATGTGTGTGTGGTCCCAAGAGTATGCATATGTTATGCCATAACTCTAGTGAATGTGTATGAGCGTGGGCACGCTGCATGTGTGCAAACGTGAACGTGGGCAAACATTCTAATAGCAATTTGTGGTCTAACGAGAATTTTTGTTCATGGTGACCTGCTATTCTTACACAGCAACACGAGCGGGTGGCACTAACGGTGGCTTACATTTCGTCTTTACTGGTATTTACAATTTTGACCAAATAGATTCACAAGTCAAAACAAAACCAAGGATAAAAATACAGATTTCTTCACAAAATCATTTTAATTTCAGTTTGACTTTTTTTGACATATTTCTGTGCTTTAATGGGACACCTCCATGCTTAATGTCACCTCAGAGGGTCACCTGGGCAGCACCTCTGACTGGCCAATGTGCGATTCTTGCCCCTTGCCCTTATGCAGAGTCTGTGCACGCCACTAATCAGTTCTATACCTAAATGAATGTGATTAATTGTAAGCGCAAGCTCACATTTACTTCAGATGTAAAGATTTCAATCTTTTAATGTCAAACTGTTTAGCCTACACCAGGCTGGAAGGATGGAGTCACACTCATTCCAGCAGCGATGGCAGTCCCGTGTTGTGGCAGCCTGGAAAATGCAAAGAATAATGTGCTACATAACAAGCCTTGACAATGCCCTCTTCATTACCTCGTGCCTGTCCTAACTAACTGTCTCCTTATGACCCCACAAAAGAATCCCATCCCGTCACAATGGTAACATCGGACCACAGGGAACAGGGGACAAACGTCCTGACATGCTGAGGTCATAATGTAAACTAGGTATAAAACTGGTCATAGCAAACTTTTGCATGCTCAATAATTGTTGAGGTTTCAGTTAAGTGTTGATTTATCCGATATATGTTATTTGCAAATGGCAAGTCTTGATGGGAGAGTTGTTGGTTGGCTCAGCCCCAAAGCTGATATGCCTTTAGAGATGGGTGTGACATTGTATAAACACAGGCCTTTTTCACCGTCAGCTGTAAATTAATACAATATAATATAATACAATTATGCTGTAACACTGGAGACAGTAAAACAAAACCTGAGAATAATTCAGTTGGAACAAAATGTTCTTTATGAAAGTACTGGACTTATGGAGCTGAGGATATGGGTCACAGTTAGACTGTTCTCATATTTAAAAGTATGACCATGCAACAAAACACCATTCATCAGATTCCTGCCAGATCTTTATTTGTGTATGTGACCTTTATTTAGGCTGGTTGATTCTTCTGAGATCTAAGTTAAAGGAGTAGTTAGACATTTTGAGAAACAGATTTATTTACTCTCTGTCCGAGAGTCTGAGGAGAAAATTGATACCACAGATCTCATATCTGTTCGTTTAATATGAACCTGCAGCTACCAGCCGGTTAGCTGACTGGCTGCTGGCTGTAGCCTTGTATTTACCAAACAGATATGGTATCAATCTTCTCTGGATGAAAGCCAGTAAGTGTATTTCCCAGAAAACAAACTATTCCTCTAACTAACGCAAATGTTGCAGAACTTGCAACAAACCCACAAAAATCACATAGTGTACAAAAAAAATACAAAACTGTGACAATTCAGAGAGGTGAAACAATGGGACAGAAAGCATGAGGATTGTGGTCATTGTATAGTCTGGAGCACTCTGACCAAATATGCTCTTGTGTGTAAGAATGACAGCAGAAAATGCCATAAAAGAAATTAAGTGCAACAGCTGGTGGGGCTTGACGGGGAGAGGACAGAGGGTAGAACTGTGCAGAAAAGCAGAGGGATGAAAGCGGAAGAGCAGGGACGGGAAAATCTCTTTTTCTAACATGTTGATTGTTGATTTCGCTATCCTTTTCACGAATGCTTTTAGTTGTAGACATAAAAGCAAAGAAGAATTGATGTGTCTTACATTTCTGGCAGCAGTTGGGAAGAAGAACTTTTTAATTATAATGTGATAGCCAGCCAAGAAGAGAGTGCCACCTACAGAAACCCAACAGAAAATCTAAATCGACCTCTCAGTGCTGCCCATCCTGTTCTCAGAGGTAACAATAAAAAAGGAGGTGAAAAAGATTACAACAGAAAATGGAAATAGAGGAGTCAAGGGTTATACAAACACAGGAAAGTGACTACTCCACTCCAACACTTGGACCTGTAATATCCACCCCCCCCCCCTCTCCTTTTCAGTATTATTTCCATTCTTCATGGCTTCCTCTCCTCTTTTTGACTTTTCATCCCCTTTAATCTTTTTAATTTCCTTTTGTCTCCCTCTCCGTCTGACCCCTGCCTTCCTCTGTCTGCCTTTCTCCTTTTCAGTCTGTCTGCCATGTGAGGAAACAACGACTTTTAAACTTCCCCTTCACTCCTGTAATGATTTTCTTTTATAGATACTTTTTCCCGCCAGCCTCTGTCACCAATCCTCTCGTGTCACTGCCACACGCACACGCACGCGCGCCCACACGCACCTCTCACGCTATTAAATCCCAAACCACACCCAGCTCCAGCTCTCGAGCCCTCCCACGCGCGCTCACGCAGATAACGTGCGTTTCTAACGTTTTTTTTTTGTTTTGGGACTACCAGTAAGATCCCCAGCTGCCGTTTTGTCGCGTCTGTAGGCTGTTTTCTTGCAATACTTTTTAAATTCACTATACCCTAATTTCCCTTTTCACATAGTACACGCACAGTCACATCTGGAGCTCCACACAGATTTGTTTCCTTCTCGGTCCAAACTCGGTGAGTAAATTTAGTATTTTTAGTTTGCATACTGTTTGAATGCTGCACGGAACTTTCTGTATGGGATTCATAACCCCATTCAAATCCAGCGTGGTTGTGAAATGCCTCTTTACCAATAATACTATCATATTGACCAAGTGTCTTTGTGGTGACTTACTTACAGCCTAACTGTCCTTATTTACTGCTCCGGGAGGTAGCAGCTTAAAATATTCCTAAAATAATTCCTGCTCTCTCTTTAAGAATTAGTATGTTTATTTTGTTTGGTAATTTATCGAAGTCTTGAGGAGCCTTTGCTGTCTTGTTTTCCCCTGTGGGTATTTTTACACAGATCATAACTCATAAGCTTCTCACTGACTCCCAAGTTTCAGACGCTGGAAATGAAAGGGGCGTTGTCAGCCACCAATGTGTGCGTGTGTGTGTTAAATGTATCTGTCTGTCTGAGTGCAGCGAATGCATGTTTAGCGCGGGGAAGGAAAACTGTACTTTTTTCAATGTGTGCGTGTGTGTGTCTCGTAGGGACCTAAAGTGAATCTGCTGTATTACTCATTAGACCTTTCACTGAACTTAAGGCACTGTGTAGCCTATCTGTAAGCCTGCCCATAAGGTAACACTAAATTCAAATGATATTCCTATGGACTTTTGTAGTTTGCAGTGACCTTATTATACATACACTGAAAGAAGTTTATTTCATTGCTGCAGTTGCTTTTTTTTCTTGAAATTTGCTGGTATTTGTGTAGTAGTTTTACCATAGGGTTATATGAGTGTAAGTGGTATTGAGACTTCAGATTATCATAGGTTCATAGGTTTGGTCTGTCTCGCATTGTTGACTGAGTTGCATTTTAGTTTTGTTGAGGCAGTTGATTGCTGTTGCGTTCTCCCATCATGGAGGGGCGCCCTCTTGTGGTTGAAAACAACAACTTTGTCCATTTTTCAAAGTTAGAGGAGATTTTTTCAGACTGGGCTGCAGAAGTGGAGGCTCGTTATCCTCATCGGACAATGTTTGCATGGGGTCCGACGGAGAATTCAGTCTGAGGAAAGCCCTGCCATTTTGGCAATGGTCTGAAGATCAAATATCATAAGGAATGGGAAGGTTACAAATACACAACAATCTAATGGAACCTGATTAGCATCTCCCTGTTGACATGCAGTTATAAACTGTTTCACACAATGAAGAAATAGATGAAAAAAGAAAAGAAGGGACATTATGAAACTTTAAACTGGACCCCTTCAAGTTGCTCTAGGAAACTGGTGCTGGACATGAAAGTGTAATCCACTCCAACACTGATTTCATACATGTTGTTCTTGTGATGCTGGTGGTCTAGATCCACAGGAGAAACTTTATGAAAACCCCCAAATCCTTTTTATATTACATTACATCTACTCTAAGTGTAAAGGTCAAGCATTTTATATTATCAAATGTAACTGGAGAATGACTAGAAAGCCAGTCTCAATAATACTGCAGACCATCTTCATTCATCTTTCTCTTCTCTTCTCTTCTTTCTCAACTTTTAATTTAGTTTTATGAGCCCCGAAATCATCAGACATACAATGTGTGAAGTAGGCAACCACAAAGGCAGCATGAATATTTGGATGGATGAATGAACAGCTAAGTGAATTAATGAAAGTTTAAACTTTCAGTACAGTAATGTGACAGCTTTTCCCCACCTGATTCAAACTTTAAAGAAGGCTCAGTCTTGTGGCTTTAATGGCCTGCAGCTGAAGTTTGATCCATGCAAATTCTCCTCAAGTAGAAGTCATTTCTCTATCGGTTAGAGTAGCATAGTTCCCTAAGTATTTGGACAGTGTTGCTCCTTTTGTGTTTTGTCTTCTTGCTCTCACCGTTTTGGATATGATGTGACACAAAGCCTTAAGGTTTTAAAGGCAGAGTGCCAGCGTTAATTTGAAAGTATTTTCAGTCACACTGAATGCAGCATGAGGAGAGACGTGTGTGGTATTTGATAGGAGAAGGATTAGTCGGGGGGTCAGTGTGAGGTTTAAAAAGGTGCTGACAGATGTAAACTACCAGGGAACCAAGTGAGAAGTGACTGAGAGTAGGAGATAAAAAAGGAAGAGTATGGGGGGATGAGTGGAGGTCTCCTTTTTACCTCTCTATCAGGTGTTCCCCAACTTCTCTGCCTGCCTCTCTGAATGTGTGTGAAAACGTACCTATACACACACACACACACACACACACACACACACACACTAACTAAAAACCATGTAAGTGTCCAACATGAAAGAATTCCTGTGTCAGAGGGAAGTCTTTAAACCCAGCAGGAAAACTCTGCATGTGTGTATCTGTGTGTGCATTTGTCCATTTTTTAGGTTCCTGATTCCTGAAGGAGGCATGTAGTACACACACACACACACACACACACACACACACAGTACTCCTTTGCAACAATGTAGGCTTCATTGTGCAGAACAGTGTATGTCGTGTGGATTCTCCATTCTCTCCTGGTATTCAACAAAACTCAACATAGCTAAAATATTTTATTTTAAGATCTAGGAAATGCCAAGATTTTGTAATGATGCTTGAAATAGAAAAGTTTCATGGCCAGTACGAAAAATCATGTTTGTAACAACAGTGTTGTTGTCAGTTTGGGCTGTGAATGCATCATTTGTATGCACTTGTATATAGATAATCCAACTTTCACATGTTAAATTGTATTTTCAAATGTACTCCACCCTTTGTAGAAGTCCACTTTTCTCTTATTTAGAGTCTCGATAGTGAGAAATAAAGTGACAGTGTTGCATTAGGATTTGAATGTCCAGTGGATTCAGGAACTGGAACATTACAAGATTCTGTATTGCATTGTTGCCCCATATGGTATTTCCTCAACCACTCTTATTGGATGTGATTTCAGGATGACAAACATAATATTTGGTTTTCACCTCCATCCAAACATTACATGCCAATTTAACAATTGCATGTCAATTGTAAGCATATGAGCATGATACTGTTAGCATGAAGCACGTAGCACAGCTTAGCCTTCTTACAGCAAAGTCTGAAAAGCTTAGACTGAAGACAGTAAACCATGTTTGACAAAGTAGAGCTGAAGCTGACAAGACTGAGATGTTCTAAAATGCCACTCTACTGAAGATAAATCCTTGGTAACAACAGCTGGAACCTCTAAAAGACAAATCCAGACTTAGCCTGAGCCTCCTCCCCGCATGAGATGGTCTAACCTCACAGACACCAAAACTGTCATGCATTATATACTGGTTTTGCTCTCCAAAGTTTCAGTCATAAAAAAGCTGCATTTCTTGAAGGAGGCAAATGAAATGGGATAGCATGTTAATATTTGGTCTAGAAATGTGGACTGTGGTGGATCCAACCCTTGAATTAGAACACAGCCAACATGGATTATCCTCTGGTGACACCCTCGGGCCAAACTGTCAAGTTTTCCGACTTACTAGTGGTAAAGATGTGCAAATAGCAAAGTTGTCTCAGCATCTTTCATCCAGTTTTACTTTCTGCTTCCAAGGCCCAACCTTGTTTCAGAGTGTATCAGCAGCCAGTTCTTGTCTGTAAAAGCTGGCCTTGTTACGTTATGTAAATCCGTAATGTTAAGGATTGTAGCTGTCTCACTGTCTGGTTATGTTTATAATTCTGTGCTTGCTCCACGGCCACTTGGATGACTGCTCATACATCCTCAAAACAAACTATGTGTGAGTGGCCTACATGTGTGCCTGTGTGTGCTCTTCCTGAAGCTTTGTTTGGTCACTGGCTTCACTCCAGGGAAGATGTGCCTTTTGTGTTTTCTCTAAAAATAAGCCTTAGCTTGGCTATTGTTGTTGTATATACACACACACACACACACACACACACACACACACACACATACTAGGTTGTTCCCTTTACTAGAAATTAATGCAATTTAGATACTATAATACCATGCCTGGGGGAAACAAAAAGCAAAAATGAGCATGAGGGTTCATTCTTGACCTTGCAAATGATTCAGTCTTAACTCAAGGTGCACCTGCTAGCCTTTTTCCATAGCTTTCAACTGTACCTCCTGGTCTTAATCAGAGGATGGTGTTTGCTCCGTTTTTATGGACACTCCTAAATACTACAGTGCAAAAGAAATTATCTTGAAAAGGGACAGACTGGACGCTTTTATGAGCTGTTTCTGCAAATTGTAGCTTTTTTGTTGTTGTTAACACAGATTTGATCCCATTTGCAAAGACAGAGTGCCGAGTACTTGAACTCAACCTAAAAAAGGAATTATGTACTCATTACTCAAAAGTGGTTTTGTTGGATTAGACATTTTGTTTTTCCAACTGTTTGACAACAAATATAAAGCGAAAATGAGGCACTCAAGACTAAGTGTCCCCTGGTAGGGAATCCCAATGTATTCCAGAGTGAGGGTTTGGAGGAGGAAATGTTGCATATTGAATCTCAACTGTACGACCTCATAAGGGGCCACAGGGCTCCACTGGAAGCCTTCTTGTCTTTCTCTCTTTCCTTAATCTTTTTTTTTTCCATGGCCAAAGACAGAAAGAGAGAGATACAGAGAAATAGAGAGTGGGACAGTGAGAGAGACGGGGGAGTGAGATTCAGAGGCCCAGTTAAGTCTGTGGCTTTGTGTTTTATGAAAAGAGTAAAAAAAGGGACATTAAAAGTCAGCATTTTCCACCAGGCAAGGGAATCAGTCAGCACACACACACACACACACACACACACACACACACACACACACACACACACTTGCACTCTTGCACTCTTGCACTGAGTCCCCCAGCCTCCTATTATAAGGCTGAGTGGAGAAGAGGAATGGCGGTATTTGTGCCTGCTTGTCTGGAGTCTGACAGAATCAGCCTACCTATGTGATTACACATAAACTATGGTATTGTTATCTTTCTTCTTTTGTATCCACTGAGCCATGTGCCAGCGTTTCCAAAAACCAAACATAACGGAAAAGTGTGATGTCAAGTGCAAACAAAACATAGGATAACGGGCTTACAGTAAAGTGACATAGCTTGCGGTGTAATGCTGCTGTTGTGGATTAAAACAAAAACACTGCTTCAGTTTTGGTGTCTTTCCTTTATCTTAGTAAAGTAGAAACCTCCCGTGGTCATGTGTATGTGTTGAGTGGGTTTCATGAACCTAAAGCCCCTGAAACCAGATATAAACCCACTTTCTTATATCTCTAAAAACATTTACCTCACAGTAAAATTAAATAGTTTGCAGCTTCTGTATGTTTATCAATGACCTGAGTGATGAATGATGAATATAGGATCATCACTAACCTGGATGATGGGGACTGTTAGTCACTTGTTCCGCTGATTGACACACCACAGCTGAGGGAACACCCCCCCAGTGTGTGCATATATCTATTATGATAGCTAAGGCATGAAGATATGTGAAATATTAGTGTTATACATGCCAGACTAGCGGTGCTAATGTATACAGCATGCATGTGGATAATGTGCTCTATGTGTGTGTGCCTGCAGCTGTTGCCTGGTGTCGGAGGTGAGTATCAGTGCTTTCACACTTTACTATCAGCACTGAGTGAAACCTCTGCAAGGCAACACAGTTCCCAAAGATCCTCGGGGGAATACAGGGCTCGGCATTTAGGTTGATGTTTGTGTGTGTGCGTTTGTTGAAAGGGCGTGTCTGTTGAGTGACAGCGAAAGAGAGAGAGAGGTCAGTGTATTACCATTATGAACACTTTTTCAGTCGTAATGGAGCAATGTTTTGTTTATTACTCCACACAATTCGATACATTACAAAGTTATCTTTACTTTCGTTTGGCAATAATAAAACAGCATAATTGTAATTTTTGGATTATTACCCTTCTTAATGATCATTACAGCTGGGACAATCAAAGTAATAAATCGTTTTATAATACAAACGCACAGAAAGGGGGCATGTATGCATTTAATTTACACAAGCGGTACATACTGTGTCTGCTCTGTCAGTCGTCAGGCTTTTATGTCTGTAGTCTCCATAGTTTGAATTAACTTTAATCATCCAAACTGTGTGTGTGAGTCTCTCATTTCTTTGCGAGTTTCTTGGCAGGCTAGATATTTGCGGTTTTGTGTAGATTATATGTATGGGTGTGTACATCAAAGTGTGTGTGTGTGTGTGTGTGTGTGTGTGTGTGTGTGTGTGTGCGTTTACGCTAGTGTTTTTGTTTTTCTCTCTTCCCTCCATTTCTCTCCAATGGGGTTCCCTTCTTTTTCTCTGTCTCCTCCCTCGCTTGTCCTCCCTTTCCTCTTCTCTGCACTGAGACGAGAAGGCAGCTGCAGAAGGAATCAGATCCAGCTTTGTGGGTTTGTGTGTGTGTGTGTGTGTGTACATGTCGGGGGGGGGGGAGATTATTTGCTGCTCCAAAGAATGTTCCTGCAGGTCAGATTAGAAGGACATACTTTGTAATGGATGTGGTGAATTCAGTTGTCAGTCTCTAGCCTGCCTGTCTTCCCAACTCTTTCTGCTTCATTTTCTCCACCATCATTGTTCTGCAAGGTCAAACCTGAAGTCTGATTGGCCACCTTAGAGACACAGTTATAAATGGCCGATTTTCTGGGAATTTATAGAGCTCTGAAGCTACAAAAGCCAGACCTCTTAAATGTTGGTGCCAGACCTAAAAATAAGTTTGTGTCCACCCAGTGTGATCTGTCACTCACACGCCACTATATGTTTGCACACATTCTTTTACAACACAATCTATAAGAGTATGTATGTATGTATGTTGTGAAATGTACAGTGGCTGTACAGTATATCCTTTTTATATGATTCATACAATATTGTATCTTTAATTATTATGGCCACTTTCATGCAGACTTCATAGAAAACCGTACAATGTGTTTGAAGTGTCATGTTTACAACACATGGTACTAAACTGCTGTACAAACCATATAGCATCATGTTGACTTCATAGGCTGGCATGACTGCACATTGTTTATGTTAAGGACATATTTTTGCCACATCAAATGCAATACTCGTGCTCCACTTATAGCTCCACTTGTGCGATATTCATAGTTATTCCTCTCAAGGTTTAGGTGCAAATTAAAGTGTTTGTTGCCAGGTTATTGTCTTCTTTGGTTTCATTCTCAGAGCATTATGATCAGGAACATATGGCAAGAAAAACTGTTGCTGTTTACATTCCTTTCTAAACCCCAAACCCCATGTCTCATGAATCAAAGTGCTTACTTTTGATGTTTCCCCACCTCCGTTTTACTATTTACCCCCTTGTTCCCCCTTTCCCCAACTCAGACAGGGAGGGCCTATCCTTTGGCACACCCCATAGCCACATGCTCACACACACAAACTGTGGCCTGCTTCCTGTCAGCGAGGAGAGGCTGTTTTTACTGTGACTCCATTTTGGCAGAGAGGGCTAATTCCTCTGCTGTCTGGCTCCATGTATGTGTGTGTGTGTATGTATGTGTGTGTGCGTGCCTGCACTCCCATGTGCTTTTAAACATGTTTGTGTTTCTGCCTGCTCAGCTTCTGAACTTTCGTGGTGGGAGTTTAGGCAGTTACTGAAATCAAACTCAAATGTGTATATGTCTGCACATATGCCATTTTATGTGCATTATCCCCACAGGGTAGTTAGGCTGAGTTTGATGTGTACAGTGTACACACAGAGAGCAGACTGCAAGCGTAGTGGTGTCAGAGATGTAGTCTTAACTCTGCATTAAACAATAAGTTGTAAGCCTTAGTGTTAGCCTAAGTGTTTTGTCGGAAAGAAATTAGATTTCAGAATCTTATCTTGTGTGATTATTTGTAGCAGTATAATGCTGACAGAGCATTTTACATGTTGAGCAAAACCCTTTCCTGGATAAACAAACAAATGGGTTTCTGGATGCATTTTATATTTTTAATGGGATTTTTCCCCTCAAGATAATTTCTAGTTCTAAAACAAAGGAAAGCAACACAAAAACAAACAACAAAATACTGGATATTCCTACTAAAAGAGTAACATTACCGTAGTCAATTTAGCCATTCAGAAACAGAAAAGTGGAGAAACAAAATCAAGGCTTCAGTAGACGATCATATCTTAAATCATATCTTGTTGTTATGACTGTCAACAGTGTTGTCAAAAGCCATACGCTTCTGGACATTCAGTTTGTGTTATAATGCTACAAATGCCAAGATCATGCTGCAAAAACCTGGCATTTGACCTTGGTTCATTTACAGTATGTCAACCTCATTAAAATTAATCCATGACAATGCTCAAGAATGGATAATAAAATGGTCATATTTTTCCTTTGGCTGGGTTATGAGGGTGACCCTTGACCTCTTATGTATCATTTTTAGCACCTCGATGAGCTAGCATTCTTGGCACCATCAGATAAAATTGTGAGCTAATGCTGCTATGCTAATATAGCATGTTATTCTGGTCCACCCTGACTGAACAGAGCAAAAATGGCCCATTTGAAGACATAAACAGCCGACTCCTCGCTTCTATCAACAAGTCATAGTCAGGATTAAGGCCTTCAGTCACTGCAGAGTAAACACCACACTCCCACATACTGTAACTTTGCATATACTCACAAACACACTCTCAAACACGCACATGGTTTGGCATACATATAGACACAACATGCACACTTCATTTCACGTCTTAGCAGCATTTTCTGTAATTTGAGGGAAGACTTTGAGACTACAAATATTTCTCTGGCTGTTTCATTAACCATGCATTTCTCGCAGTTGTTTGGAAATGTTGTGTTTTGGTAATTGGTTGCAGATGGAATGGTTGCTGTATGTGCCTTTACACTGATTCCTTCTCATGTTATTTTAAATTTGACACAAATCAAAACTTGCATAAAATAAATTCACAAAACAGCACAGATTGAGTGACTTTTGCCTTTAGTATTGTTTACTTTAAAGTGATTGCAGATAAGTTAAAATGGTAAATATGAACATGCTTTCTGCAGTTTCTCATGAGTTGTGGTTATATGTACACATTTTTTACGAACATTTGGGGCTGCCAAGTAAGTAGGACCTCTGCAATCGTTTTATCTGTGTGTTTGATGTGTGCTGATGACACACAAGGGATTCATCTTTCATGTATTTGTGTGTGTGTGTTATTAAAGCATTACATATATGTTGCTCTCAACAGATTCCTTTCATGTGAAGGACCTTGATCAACCCCTGACTATCAGCCTGCAAACCAGCCTGTGTGACGACCTGTATTAACACACAGAAGCAAGCATCCAACAGGACTGTCATCCACCAAAAGCTGATACGTACATTCTGCACATTGACAGTCAGCCAGTGAGAGACGCAGGCGGCTACTGAAGCAGCCTGTGAGATATTTACCTGGCCTGACCGACAGGCAACAGCCAGCAGACAAGTTAACCAGACAGAAGGGCAGCCATGTTGATCATCTTAGCCTTCATCATCCTCTTCCATCTGGCTGCAGCCATCCTCCTCTTTGTTGCAACCATTCACAATGTGAGTATAAACCAAGAGTGATCATACATTTGACACAGACAGAGCAGGGCAGAAGAGGACATTTTCATCATTTTAACCATCTCTGTGTCCCTTCCTGATTTAGGCGTGGTGGGTGGTGTCGCCAACCGGACGCGATGTGATCTACACTGACCTGTGGTACTCCTGTAACACCACCTGCTATCCTGTGGAGAACAGCCATACTACTGATGCAGGTAAGACAGTGTGGAACTACGTAGCCCATGTGTGTGTACTGTAAGTTTGTGTAATTTGTATGTAACGCCTCCTTTCTTCTCTCTCCTCAGCCTATCTGCAGGCCGTCCAGGCCACTATGATCCTGGCCACCATTTTATGTTGCGTCAGCTTCTTTGTCTTCATCCTTCAGCTCTTCAGGCTCCCACAGGGAGAGCGATTCATTTTTACCGCTATTATCCAGCTATTGGCCTGTGAGTGACACACACATTTAACTTTTCAATGCCGCTTTTGTGACTGTTGTTTTCAGAAACTGAAACTGAAATGTGTACTGTTGCTGGTTTGACGTCAATATTACTATCAGCAGATCATTTTCACTGTGTATTTTCGCTGAGACCCGCATCTTACACGGGCTATGTGGCTGCTCTAACCTGTTAACATGGGCGCCGAAATTAAAAGCAAGAGGTTCTGCGACGCACACGCGCTGCTCAGGTCGGCAGTGTGGCCTGGCCGTTATTTGCTTTCTGGCAGAGCATTAGATGAGAAGATTGATGCCACTCACATATCTGTGAGCGAAATAGCTAACTGTCCAAGGGTAACAAAATCCACCTACCAGCACCTCTAAAGCTCACTAACTAACATGCTATATGTTAATGTTAGTTTAATTGGTAAAGAAACCCAGAATGTAAAAGTGACAATTCATCATTTTACAGGGGGTTGTGTGTTGTACGATTTCTTGGCTAGGAGCAGTAACTTCCTGAAGTCTCCGCTGGTAGCCTGGCAACTGAGATATATGTTTCCGGTCTTTGTTCTAAGCTAAGCTAACCAGCTGTAGCCTTATATTTATATTGTAAATTGTATTTCCCAAAATGTCAAACTATTCCTTTAAGTGGCACCAACCGGCAGAGTTTGATGACATTCCTACATCAACTGAGTGTTATTTCAGTCCTCCTCCTCTCTCCTCCTCGTAGCTCTATGTCTGATGATCGCAGCATCCATCTACACGGCTCAGAAAAACAGCTTTCATGTGGCCAGTCTTCAGGAAGGCTCTTACGGCTCCTCCTACATCCTGGCTTGGATCTGCTTCCCCATGACTCTCATCAGCGGCCTCATGTACCTGGTGCTCAGGAAACGCAAATAGATGTGATTGGCTTGACACACATATAAATAGGAACACTTGGACACAAATGCATAAACACTTTGCCTCAACAAACATGCATGCTCACATTCTCTTTCTAACCCTTTCATAATACCATTGGAGGCAAGGAAATACACCACAAATCCACAATATTTTCAAGTCTCAGATTCAGAACCAGACAATTAACCAATAAAGCATTCAGCAACACATTTTTGTCCACCTTACACACTCAAACCCCCAAAGAGACACACCCTTCTCCTTCCTCATGGTATGTTGTTCTCACTGAATGTGGCAAAGATGCGCAAGGACTCCCCAGACTCCCAGTGTGTCCAGCTGACGGGTCATACAATACTTTTTTTCCAGTAAAAATGCCCCAGAAACACTGCTAACAGTTTACTGGATAGACCCACTCTGACTTGGGTGGTCTTTGTTTTCTGTTTTCATGCATGACAGCCACTAAAATAAGATTCTGGAAGCATTTAAGGTGAGAAATACCCCATGATTCACATTTGATCTGCAAAGCCTACTTTGAAAAGTGTAATCTGACTTTTGCCAGCTGGATAGATTCATTTACATGAAGTTGAGGTGAAATCTACTTGATGCAAATGCAGATCAGCAAATGCACCACACATGCACCTTGCTGCATTCATCACTCACTCACGGCTCTGTATAAAAAAGCCCCCTGATGCTCATTGCTGCGTTTAGTGAGAACATACCTTCACTATCCTCCTCCCACTTTTCCCCTTAGCCATTACACAGGACATGAGGAGTGTTCCAACATACTGATTTGTCTCCTCCACTTGTTTCAATGACTCCTGCTTCCTACCAACTCCATTCATAGGAACCTGTCTGAAACATCTGATCACGAAGGATAAAAGTTAAAGACAAGTGCGGAGATTTGTCTTACTGGGACACGGCCCCTGGACTTTCCAAAGGGTCCAAATTTTTTTTTGTGGATCTATTAGTCAACAGAATTTATTTTGTACATATTTGCTGTGTATGTATAGTTATGGTAATTGCCAAAAACTTATTTCTAAGACTGAAATACTAAAAATGATGTATAAAAAAAAAAAAAAAAAAATAGAATCTTGTGTTAACCATAGCATACA
Source organism: Maccullochella peelii (assembly GCA_002120245.1). NCBI lineage: Eukaryota > Metazoa > Chordata > Actinopteri > Centrarchiformes > Percichthyidae > Maccullochella > Maccullochella peelii. The sequence goes on from LKNJ01002454.1 coordinate 146,245, forward strand.
GGAAGTGTAGTGAAGCAGTAGTTGAGGTATAATATGTAGGATTTTAACCCTGTTGTTTGTATTCTTATGTTACTGACTTGTGTTTTAATGGTGGAAAAAGGAACCAATGATGTGCTGTGATATTTGGGATTTAAAATGACAACATGGAGACATGCAAACTTGAAATAACATAATGAACATTTCTTCATTATTAATATGCTTTTTTGTTCACAGCTTCACTGAGAAAAAAAAAGAAGACAAAAGCTATTTATTGTTTAAAACCACTGTTGTGTATTTTAGCATCATGTGACTGAGGATGTATGACGTAATTAAGTCTGGCCATATTTTCCCTCTGGCCGGGCTACTGTCTTTTTGGTCCATTGCTGAAACATTTCTAACACCCCTATGCACATGTTATGCACTTGTGCTCTGGCATTTAACAACAATTAATTTGTTACTGTATTGTACTCGGCACCAATTCCCAGAATTACTTCTATCTACAGCTTTGTAGAGATAATTTTTGATCCCACAATAGCACTGTGCAAACTGTTTTTCTTTTCCTCTTTCTTGGTGTTGGTTTGGGGGTGAAACAGTTAAGGGAGACCAACTGGGTATTAACTTTGTAGCTGCTAGGACTTGAAACATTTCTAGGACACAAATGTAAAGAAGTAAAGTGTCCAGTTCAGCTTGGACTTGTTGGCTCCTTCAGAGGTGCACTGGGTTGTTTTGTTATAGGAATATGTCGGGCAACGTATCTCACCAATAATGAAGATTCAGGGAAAAGAAATGGAAGTGCAGATTTTGCTCTGCTATCTCAAGATGATACTTGAAAATGATCAAAACAACATATTAGAGGCCAAGATTGTGATGTTTGTTGTTCATACGTTTTTTGTGAAGTTGTCATCTTAAGAGTGTTTCACTAAATAATAAGCCTCCTGTTTTGCATGCACGTTTTTGTCTTTCAGCAAATCCTTTTAACTTATATTGAGTTGAAAAGTAAGTTGTTGCAGTACAATAGGCTGAAAAAGGAGGGTTTTTTTTTGCGAAATACCTTTTTATTATAGATTATTTAACATTTGGATCTATTTGGTTTAGCTTTGGTGATTTCAAAACAGATCTAAATTTAGAATAAACCAAGAACTTAAGTTCTGTGCAAACTCACAGCACTTCTAAGAGTTGAGATATCAGAGCTACTCTTGATTTGGAATTGGAAAGTTTTTGGTTTCTGTTTGTGATCATTTTCCTGTAGTGTGTTTTATGTCAATGTAGAGCTATACAAATAACCACAGGACCGTAGTGACAAATAATCATATGAGTTGTTGAAGCCAAAACTGTATTTATGGGGATTTGTTTTTTAAACATTTTTTGCAGTTGAAATATTTCTAATGCTTCATGAAGTATTAATTCCACATTGATTGAGAGTCTCATGTTGCTTTGTAATGGAGACATGTTAAAATGGTAAATGCTTTAAGAACTTAAATTGAACAACAGTTTCTCTTCCTGCATAGGAATCATCCAAAAGTTTTTTGTTAGTTTTCTACACATGCTTATGTCATATTGAATGGGAGTGTCTCTGCTTGTTAAAGCCTCCTTTGCTTTAACTATTTTAGGCCAATTAAATCACAACATGCTATTTATTTTGACCTCTGTCGCAACATCAGTGGCAGCTTCTGTAATCTGTAAGATATCGCTTTTAATGTATTCACATGTCATCAAACTTTAATGTTTGTCTTCTATTGACACCCAGTGGACTGATAGAAAACTACACAATGTGTAGTTTCAGGCTACAGAATAGACTGCTACAAGCTCCTGTCAAGCACTCCTGAAAAGAATGAACTTGTTTTTGCTTGCGGAATCCAAACTTCCAACTGATGCAGGAACAAAGACTCATCTCCCCTGCAAGAATTTATTGGTGCTTATTGTTGTCTTGTTCCCCGACCCATCAAATGTAGATCTCAATAAATGTATTTTACAATAAATAAATATTCTTTGTGTTTGCCAAATATGTCATTGAGTCAAGTATCCATCTATACTCATTATGCACAGTTAGTGCCTCCTCCCTTGCCCTCTTCCCCTCACCTCCACTTTCCTGGAAAAGATCAATAATTCACCCTCTTCCATGCTGCAGTGCAATATTACTACTTTCCTTATTTTTAATTTCCAAAAGATAAAGTAATCTGGCAGCCAGAACAGTCTGAGACTTATTTGTTCTTACTGTAATGAGGAATTTTACTATTTATGCCCCCCTAGGTCACCCATGATGTTATCCCTGATATCTGAGATTGTTTTGTTTGCATTTTTACCATGTCACTGTCTCGACGTAGAGAAACCAGCGAAATGCCGAGATATTTGGGATAGCCTATAAAATAAAAAATAAAAACTACCATTTTGCTTTAACAATGCAAAAAAAAAACATTGTACAGTATGGATTTTGAGGGCCTGTAATTTTTATTTGTATTTCACACAGCTACAGACAACATGATATTGTGGATAAAGTAGGAGGGGGACTATTTTGATAAAGATTTAGTTGTAGAGCGGAATTTACGTTTTTTAGTCTCACATTTTTGGACATCATGCTTTTATTCTGAAGGAACCAAACCGGATGTATTGTTGATCGAGTAAGTGCTGTCGGGCGGAAGTTGGACGGGAATGGCGCTACCTGGCACTAGACAAGCAGGCTTGTGTGAGGCACCCCAGCCATAAATTATACTGTAATCGTATTTTAAGTCGTTTGAACGTAGGCGCTGTATGATAGCTATATGTATATGCGCTAACGTTAGCTAGCTTACTAGTTAGCGTTTTGCTAAAGAGGAAAATTCTGCTAAAATCTTCAGGTAAAGGTAAGCTAACCCTCTTAGCAGTGAGCTTGTTGATCTATCGAGACAACTATAGAGCAACTAATTTAGCCACTGATGTTATTCAATTCAAAAGCCAACGTGTTATGAATTTAGAAAACAGGACGGTGGCAGCATCGGGCAATTCGGAGAAATACTGGACTTGGAAGATATTGTACTGAAGGAAAAAGTTTGCTTTCGGTTCTCTAATTGGTTTTGCAATTTCTCATTCTCTCCTTTCAGCATGTAATTTTCTACCTCAAGCACCACAAGACTTTTTGAAGTACTAGGGGTCTGTGTAGTTGATCTGTACCTTCATCCTCACCACCAGTAGGTACCATCAGTCAGTTTATGGCCTTTTATCATTTGAATAATGGCACACAAGTTATATGTCCTACATGTTGGGTGTTTGTGTCAAAAAGGCTAAAAGTCAAAGCAGTTAATTTTGCAGTTGGCTACAATGTGGTTAGTTTTATCTCTTTTGTTAGACAGATATCTGAACAGTAGAAGACTCTTACAATACACCATATATTTAGCAACATTGTGTGTACCATGATGATGAACAGTGGCTGCTGTTATTGCCAGGTTTCAGCCTTTGAACTGTCTCTGACGGATTGATGACGACGTCAGCCCCCTCCCTCACCTTGTACACTTTCTGACGACCCCCCCCCCCTCTACAAAACTGTCTGCATGCCACTTCTGTCTTCTTGACAGAACACTGCAGATTTAGTCAAATATGGCAGATGATCAAACTCGTGACTGCTCGGGCTTCAAAAGACCAGCTCAAGAGAAAGTAAACTGTTCCACCGAACTCAAGAAACGCAAAAGTTTGTCTCAGAAGGTAACAGTCGCATCAACGCGGAGAGCTCGAGTGAACATTGGATTGACATTGAATAGGTGGCGTGCAGTGAAAGCAGAAAATGGATTGAAATCGGATGCAGAAGTGGCCCTGTACCTTCTGGATGTGTGAGTTAACCTCCAGTAGCTTCATGATTGCAGAACAGCATCGTAAATGTTTTTGCAGCTTGGCAGTGGCTTACAGTTGGACCAATAATATAATATCTATATGATATAATAATAATATCTGCACGCCTATAGTTGTTTTTGTCTGTCCTGCTTTCAACATTGCCTGCTGCTTATTTTGTTACTAGCTGGACCAGTCAAACAAATGGTTGTGATTTTGCATGAAAGATGGATCTGAGGGCATGGGTATAGTGTGAAGTGTGCATCACTGCATGTTTCTTTCAAAGTATTTTGAAAGGGATTTAATAACTTGCTTGTAGAGACATCAAACAGCCGTTTCAGAGATGAAACGTCGGTTTGGGAGCATGAAGTGAGGCTGAAGATGCTCACTGTGGAAAGGGGTTGGCCATACAGCGGGGGAGGAACTTTCTCATTCTTTTTTTACTGCTGCTTCAGTACGTTTTCTCTCTTGTCACTCATTGCTCATACAGCTTAAAGGTGGGGTCAGCGATTCTTATCCATTACACTTTTTGTCAAATTTAGCAAATTTCTCCTCATGGTCCACTAAGCTGTCCAAGAAAACCTGGTGTTTGTTCACAGCCCTGGATCTGTAAATGGGAAACAAACAAGCCACACAACCCTATTTCAGCCAATCAGCAACAGGTGGCGTTCGTGCTCGTGCGCAGGACTTCTGCCGACTACTCTCTCTCTTCCACGATCTTGCCTACGAGGGACGGAGCTACACCATGATAGTAATGAAACGTAAATAACATTGGAGTATAAATATCAACGATCTCTCTCCAGAATCCCTGACTCCACTTTTAATGACATCTGCTGTGTGATGCTTCTCCAAGTGGTTTATCAAGACTCAAATGCACTTTGCTTTCTGGCATTTTGCTTTTTCTGACAGGCTGTTGCAGCAGTTTGCACAAAGTGTAATTAGAAGTATTTATGTGACGTTTCATGGTTTGTTATGTATTCTAACTTAGATTAGTGTTCAGTGTTTTTGTAGTATTTGATCAATGAATACCTACAGCTACAATCAAAGTCTCCATTTACAGTGACAAGAAAAAGTATGTGAACCGTTTGGAATTTCCTGGTTTTCTGCATTAATTGGTAATAAAATGTGATCTGATCTTCATCTAAGTCACAAGTATAGACAAACAATGTGCTTAAGCTAATAACACACAAACAGTTATGATCTTTCATGTCTTTATTGAACACACCCATTAAACATTTGCAGTGCTGGTGGAAAAAGTAAGTGAACCCTTGGATTTAATAACTGGTTGAACCTCCTTTGGCAGCAATAACCTCAATCGGATTTTATTTTTTTGAAGCCATTCTGTAGTAGATTTACTTCGATGTTTAGGGTCATTGTCCTGCTGCATCACCCAACTTCTACTGAGCTTCAGCTGGCGGACAGCCACTCAGACATTATCCTGTAGGATATCTTGATAAACTTGGGAATTCATTTTTTCCCCTCAATGATGGCAAGCTGTCCAGGCCCCGAGGCAGCAAAGTAGCCCCAAATCACAGTGCTCCCTCCACCGTACTTCATCGCTGGGATGATGTTTTCATGTTGGTATGTGGTGCCAGGTTGGACTCCAGGTTTTCTAACTCCTGACTCAAATTAGCTTTTGTTGAAGTCTATGGGTTCACATACTTTTTCCAACCTGCACTGTGAATGTTTGAGTGATGTCTTCAATATGGACAAGCAAAATACAATAATTTGTGTGTTATTAGTTAAAACGAATTGTGTTTGTTCATTATTGTAACTCAAATGAAGATCAGACCATATTTTAAGACAAATTTATACATACATGCAGGTATTTCCAAAGGGTTCACTTACATTTTCGTGCCACTGTATTTGAATCACACGTTTGAGCACAACTTGTGCCTATTGTGATACATCTTATATTTCAGATTTTAGTGTGTAAAAATGAAATTATGTGAAATGCGATGCCTCCAGTGCACTGGTTCTGTTTGGAACAGCCTTTATCTCAGATTATCACATTTTACCTTTAGATTTATAGCTAAATAGCTTTAATGTGACTATGATCATAATGTAATCTACAACACTAATACTAATACCCTTATACCAATGTGGAGTATAAAGGTATTTTACTTCTATACTTCTATAAGTGCATTCATGAATGTTGTTAAATTGTTACACCCCAGTCTTCCCCTATTCTATTACAAATTGAAAACAATACAACACTACTTTGACTTGAGGGGCAGACAGCGCTCTTTGGGACTTGTTATTTAGAGATGGTCCTAGTGCAAAGAGACGAATGGCTGCTTCGGGTATAAGATGTTTATCTTTTATGTTGCCAGAAGTGCTTTTATACAAAGAGATGTATCATTCTTGCTTTGCTCAATGTGACGTATTTCCACAAATTATAGTCTGGGTTGAAAGGTAAACATCAGACACTGAGAACAATAATATCAATATCATGTGCAATATTACTTTTTCTGTTTTATTTAAAAAAACAAATTTTTAAAAAATTAAATTTATCTTGCTTTTATTGGTATTCTATTAGGCACTGGTGTTAGAATTTACTCCTTATGCACTTTATATTGATTACTCTTGTTTTTATTCTTATGTTGTAATTTTTAAGCAATCTCTGGCACAAGAATTTCCTTCGGGATTAACAAAATTCTATCTTATTTTAAAAAAGAGGTGCATTTTGTAAACTCAACAAATTATGAGTTGACTACCAAGTGAATTTTGACTGTGTGTGTTCGCGTGTGTTTGTATGTATGTATGAAGAATGAACAGGTTCCCCTCCAGGTCAGCTTCCTCTGGAGCCGGTGATAAGATAAAATTCTCCCAATCTGAAGTAAGAGACAATATTTTGCGTTTATTAAATGTATACTTTTTTCTGTGCATGGTTACATCTGCAAATGCATAGGCTGTATTATAACTGTCACCTGCAGTTACTGAATGCAGTTCTGTCAAATGCCTGAATGAATGTGTGTTTATTTTGTGTGTGTGTGTGTGTGTGTGTGTGTGTATGTCCACAGGTGCAGACACTGATCGAGCAGGAGGTTTGCAGTGCAGTGGAAAAGAATGAAACCAAGCTGCAGAGTTTAATAGAAACTATTCAACAGCTGGATCGTGGAGTCGACTTTGAACGCTCCATGAAAATACTGGAGGTGTGTGGAAGTAATTTTAATTTAATTTTAACTCACTGTGCACTGTGCTTCTAACTCCCACTGCTATGTTGGTCTTCCTTGGGTTTCCCTGAGTGTGCGGGTACTTTTTTTTTGTTTTGTTTGTGCAGCTTATTGTGACCCAGCAGCTGCAAAACCTTTTATGGATGTGTGTGTGCCTCCTGATGAATCTAGTTGGTCTCAGATTACTTTCTTTTGGTAATGGGTTTATGGGTTTGGCTTAAACCCACGCAAATTTCATCAAAACCTGCTGCATTTAATAAAATAGGAAAAGTTTTTATGCTCATGTTACTCGGTGTGGGGGATTTCCTGACGGCTTTATGTTTCTGTATGTCCAGCCACATGTAGCTTCATGTTTTTTACTCATTGTATCATGTTGTCAACCATTTATTTCATCAAAACTTTCAAGCAACACCTGCACGGGAGATCGTCAGAGTTAGGTAGTGGGGCATTAGCCATTAATGTTGTTAGCTAATGCCCTGTCTAATAATTTAATTTAGTTTTTCTTTTTGTCTTTTCTTACTTCATTTATTCATTCCTTAATTTCATCAAGCTGTTTTAAAATCAGGCTCTTGCCTTTTTTCCCCCCTCATTGTCAGCCCTTTCTAAATTTCACAGCTGCTGGTAAAGCTTTTAAGCATCCATTCTTCTGCTGTATAGCTTCATCCATTGTTCATCTTTCTTCCTCAGTTTTTTCCCCATTAGATTAAATCCACTTGAATTGTACCACATTCATCTTTTTGTCCATAATTTTGTTACTCTGTCATTTCTTATCTCTTTAAACCAAACATGAATGTACTGCGCGCATTTCTCAAAGCCGAAATTGGTGATCCTTAAACCCAATAAATCTTTACAGAATCTTCCTCTCTTCCTCAGGCTCGAATTAACACGGTAACTAATAGAGCAGAAGTGGCTCTTGCCTACATGACAAAGACAGAGAAAAAGGTTTGATGAGCACACACACAGCCATTCACTCACTTGAATATGATCATGCCACACGTGATGAATCTGAACAAATTTATAACCAAACTCTCAAAATGGTTTGACTTTCAGAGCTCACTGCCATCTCATGATGATGCGGGCATCATCAGGTATGTAGAACCGGCTTTAGTATTATTAGTCCTTAGTGAAAGTTATGAAGGCCATGATGTAAATATGGGCCTTGGATTTATTTGCATTTAATCAGTTTTGACACGATTTGATTTGATGTCCAACTCTGCAGGTCACACTTTAAGGATGAAGCCATGGAAACTGTGTTGCAGCGTAAGAGCCCAGCGAGCACGTGTGCACTAAGGAATATTTGCATTTGTTGGTTGTATGAGTATTTATTCTATGCAATTTTATTTTCCGGTAGACAAAACCAGCATGGAGTGCATGGACAAGAGTGGGGCGTCCTTTGAAATTATGGTAAATATGTAGTTAGTCACTCACTTTTTCACTCGGTTATTGATATGTAGTTTTTGAATCACTTTGATTTTAAATAATATTGACATATTGGCTTCTACGAAGTGGCTTGGAATAAATTAATTCAATTTAAAATACCTTGAGGGACGGATAAAGCATTTTGAATTATTCCAAGTCCCTTTGGGAAGCACTTAAATACAAATGTAAAAATGTCTCCTTGTTCACTCAGCAAAAAACAATTTTCACATAGGTCAGTGTTAATTTTACTTTGGACAATAATTATTCAGCAGAGATGTCTACCATGTACTCTGAGGAAAGGGTGAATGTCAAAATGGGTTATTTGGCTATTAATTTAGAGGCTTACACTGTTTTGAGTAAACCAAAAACAGTTTAAACATTGATTTTTTTAGTTGATCGGTCCTTTCTGTCCAGGAAACCACAAAAAAAGCACTTAAGAAGATGCGTGCCGATAATGAAGGTAAGATGGTTTTATATATACAAACTGATGTTTGAGTATTGCAAGCTTAAACTGTCTGTCTATCTAATGTAGCTTCTGGTGACATTATTTCGCCATGAAGTGAGAAAAAGTGACATGATAAGCTGTTATAATGACCCAAATTAAATAATATGAGTCAGTCAGTACATTTTTTTAATTTTTATTTATTTATTTATTTTTTTTACTCCTTCCTGTCCCTTCCTCTGTTACTTGTCATTGTACATAATCCGTGTTAAGCTTTGACGGCTGCCATAGCAGATTTAAGTGAGGAGCTGCCTCCTCCGGTTCTTAAACCTTATGGATCTCCTGCGTCTAAGGTAGGATGCTTCATTATTTTGTTTATTATTCTCAAAACATGCCGCACATAAATATGTTCTGTGTAACTAATGGCAAGCTACTCACGCAAGAGAAAAAATGATTTAGTTTCCATAAAATCCTACATCAGAGTCAGAGTTTATTCTCGTTGTTTATGTTTATTGTGTGCCTTGCCTTTATTCCCTCATCTTACTTTTCCACACTGTGCTATGCTGTGTAATTCAGGAACTTGTCCGGTTCATAAAGAAAGAGCCAGAAGATCAGCTGAATATAGACAATGATGTTGAGGAGCCAAAGGCAGAGAGGGTGAAAGTAGAATGTCTCTCTCCTGGCAACAGTAACAGTCCCAAACACAGGAACTCAAATCAGGTAATACACACACACACACACACACACACACACACACACACACACACACACACACACTAACCCACAGCAGTAATTCACTTGACTGTTTGCTACTCACAGTGACCTCCACTGCCTCCCCTTTTTTCTAACCCTAAGGACGAGCTCGTGTATCCTCCTCTTCCGTCCATCACCTTCCCCTCCGTCCTGAACATGGAAGCAGCCTCGTTCAACATCCCCCAGAGACCAGAAGTACATCTGGCTCTCATCAGGAACCCTGCTGGCATCTCTGTGCTCTGGAACATGACAGAGGAAGACCCTTCTGCGCCACCCATGGCTAGTTACAGGTGAGAAGCAGCAGAGGGCGAGAGAGAGTGTGTTGAGTAGGCAGGTTTCAGCCCTGCTACCCACCAGATATCACCCTTCTGAACCTTGAACAAGAATGTAGTTATTTACCATTTTAAGAGGCTGCCTTTTTTATACTGTATTCATCCCATTCCAATTTATGCTGTGTTTAGTTGGTTCTCTGTGAGCCAAGGGTTATGGCAATATGGTTGTGTTAGGTCATGGATCCAGATATGAGAGTGAAACACAAGTTGTGTTCCAACATGCTGGCAAACATTAGTGTGCTGTTTAGAGTTTGGGCTCACTACATATTAAAGGTGGGGTAGGCAGTATTTTTTTTGGCGTCAGTGGGCAAAAATTCCATAAATAACCGTCCAGCATATTTTAATTCAAGCGGTCTGAGAGAAATTCTCTACTTCTGCTCTGGCTCTGTTTTCAGGCTTTAGAAAATCTATCCCGTGACGGGAGACTTTGACCAATCATAGGTTATTTCAGAGAGACGGTGCGTTCGTATTGGCTGAACTACAAATGGAGATGCGCGTGCACGTCCCTTCAGACGGTGAAAGCCTGATTCAGTGGCAGAAAATCCTGCTGAAAATCCTGCAACTTGTGAAGAATTTCCAATACCTCCTTTGCCTACAGCGGCGTACAGTACAAAACAACACGTCCCGGCTCCACACGGAGCTTTGGGCTCATTTTGTTCGATTCCATGGCGCTCGTATCGACGTGGCAAAGAGACCTGATGACAAACAGCGGGGAATAACTTTTGAGGGGGGACAGTGGCGTGTGTGTGGTGTTCTAGCCTCTCATCCCGCTGCTGGACGGCGTTGCAGCTGCCTCTGAAGCCCGGGGAGCTCTGCTCTGCAGACGCGAAGCGCTGGAGGGGTGTCTTTGAAAAGACAAGTCGCGGCGGGAGGGACCGTGGTCTCGGTGAGGCTCACGCCGTGGAGAGTGAGCACTACAAGGGATGCGGCTGCCTGTCGAAGTTGTGGGTTTGGTGGGCGGGGCTTAGTGGAGTGATACAAGGCAGCAGAGAGAGGCGGAAGGTTTTGCATAGGTTGCACAGATTTTGCCTACCCCAGCTTTAATTTATGGATTATTTTTACGATTAATCGTCTATGAAATGTGGAGGTGAAAAAATGCCAATCACAACTTCGCATAGCCCACGGTGACGTCTTTAAATGTCTTGTTTTGTCTGACTAAAAGTGCAAAACCCAGGAGTATTCAGTTTACTATTATATGTGACAAAGAAAAGCAGCAAATACTGCCATTTGAGAAGCTTGAACGTGAGAATATGTAGCATTTTCTTCAGTTCTTCATGAAAAATTACCTGAATGATCAATCAATTATCTTAAGTGCTGCAGATCTGTTGACTAATTGATTGATCGACTAATTGTTTAGTAGAGTTACGTGATTTTAGATGGCGATATTATCAAAACTACAAATGATGTCGCCATCTGAGGCAAGACTGAATTAGATCTATGTATTGGCATCATCGCTCTGCTTCTGAGACAAGCAGCCGCTCTAAACCAGGTTGATTACTGGAGGGATATCTTTTCACACATCTGTCTGAAGAATATTACACCATACTGCTTATGTCAACATATGACCACCAGATGGAGCCAGAGTTCAGCCAGTTAGTGGTCTACAGCTCTCTTTGCCTTTCCAGTGGCTCACTTAATACGCATTCTCTTTCTCTTTCTCTCCATGTTGCAGCGTCGTCATAGCTGTGGAAAAGATTAAGGGTAGCGGCATCTTCCCAAAATGGAACACCTTCGGTAAGGTGAAAGCCCGCAGTCTGCCCATGTGTGTGTTGATCAACAAGTACAAGCCTGGGCACAAGGTGTGTGTCGCTGTGGTGGGGAAGGACAAGTTTGGCCGATTCGGACCCTATAGTAAAGTTGTTACCGCAGCCATACCTGAGTAGTTGGGAGGAGGACATGGGGTCAAGGGAGAGATGACACAAATGGCTACTGTCAAGTAGGATTTCCCAACTCATCACTTTTGTTCTTTCTCAGTTGTTAAGGTGTAATTACAAACCACTATGTTCAAATGCCTTAAGGTTGATAACATGGACAATGTCGGGAGGATACAGATTTTTTTTGGTTGTTTTGGGGAGCAGTGTTACGTAGACAGGATTTAAAATGTTTTAAAAGCTTTACTGCTTCTGCAGTACCTTCCAGCAATGATTATGGCTCCAGTAGAAGCTGTAAACAGCTGTGTTTAAGACACTTCTTTCTCTGTTTGTTTGTCTGCTGCCACTCATACAGAAGCCAGTTGAGCCATAAATAAACAGTTCAACATGAGTTGTCATTTCACTTTGGGAAAAAAAGAGGGATTTCACAAAAGTTGATGTATACAGTAACAGAATTTTTAATTTTTAAATGAGTCATTAAAGTATCTGTTTAAATGTATGCTCTGTATGATTTTTCAATTTTTGTCATTTATAGTAAAATCGCAAACATTGGATGTTACAGCATCACAAGATTTGAAAAGTTTCTTGCTTTTCTCTATTTTTTATTATGAATCAGATACTTTGGATTATTTGGCTGCTGGTCAGACTAAACCCATGAACACAACCAACCTAAAAGATCTCATTGAGGATGCTAATGTTGTCTTTACATAACACTTCTTAGCAAGACACTATACTGTAGTCTTGTCGAGTTTTGACTGCTAATAACAAAATCCCTTTTTACATTGTGACTAGATGTCTTTTACACTCCAACTCATTTGGTTCACACCTAGGACAACATTAATCACAATCACAGGCCACCAATTGGCATCAACTTTGAATTCTAAAGAAAGAAGTGCTTCTTTTATATCACATGTACACACTAAGCTGTTGTGCTCTTACTCGCTGCTCCAGATGTTCCTGCTTAAAAACGCTGCTTTCTTGCCAGCTGGCAGCAGTATACAGTCTCCTCACTCTCTCACTCTGCTTTGAAGTCTTATAGGTATGTGTAAGTGAAGAAGACAGGACACGATACCTATCAGTCACAACAGAGGCTTGGCATACTCAGTCAAAATTGGGGAGACTTGTGGAGCGCCTTGGTAGCTGAATGGTTACGCCACATGGCTGCCGCAACTACGCAGGTTTGGTTCGACCTTTGTTGCATGTCATACCCCCCTTTCTCCCCCGTTTCATATCTGCCTCTGCTATCTAATAAAGGTGGGGGAAAAAAAAAACAACGAATCTTTAAAATTGGGGAGGTTCGTGAACCCGACTTGCAGACCTGGCTGGACCTTAAAGGGTCAGTTCACCCAAATCACACTCGCCTTGAAACCGGACTGGTGGGGGTCAAGAGGATTGTTCTGGTGGAGATACACAGAAAGAAAATGGCACGCTGAAGTGTTTTAGAACGAAATGGAAGAAGAGAGACAGGTCTGTAATTCTTTACATCAGAAGGGTTGAGTGTGGGTTTCTTAAAACAACCAGTTGTCAAGGAGGTATTGATGAGGTGGGTGAGGAAAGGAAGCAATAGACTGAAGAAGGTGAGAGGGGATAGGGTCAAGAGGTCAGGTGGTTGGGTGGTGGGATACCAGGGTTAGTACCTCATTGGGACAGAGCAGTGAAAAGTTAGAGTAGGAGATGAAGAGGTGGATATAGGACCGGTGGTGTCAGCAGGTGGGTGGGGAAATGAGGGGGGGGTTGTCAAGGAGGCTAGAGAAGATGGAAAAGAGTTTTTGGGGTTGGAGGAGGAAGATTGAACTTTGGATTGAAAGACCGTATAGCTGCAGATAAGGAGGCGAAGAAAGACGAGAGAAGAGATTGATAGGCAAGGGGATCCTTAAAACATTTGGATTTCCACCATTTTCTTTCAGCTACCTGTAGGGTGGTTCTGTCAGCACGCACTGAGCTGGAGTGGTCGGCCGAGCCTGGTGAGAGGAGAGTGTCTGTGGCAGAGTCGGGAGGCATGAGTGAGAAGGAGTCGGGTGAAGAAGATAGCAAAGGAAATAAGTCAGATGTTAACTTCTCTGTCTGCAGTCGACCCTCATAACTGCAGAGAAAACTCAACAGAAAGACGATAAAACTTTAAAGGACTATTGACTCAAGGAAGGACAATTTTCTCTTGGGACACAGTTTTTTATTTTATTTTTCCTCTTGTATGAGATGCACAACTAAAGTTTATAGTTGACTGAGTTAACTTGTGTTGCTCGTATTGTGTTTGTAGTTATTACACTGAACCCTAAATCTACCGATGGAGGCCAGCACCTTGCATGGCAGCTCGGTCACCATCGGTGTGTGAATGGGTAAATGAGACCAATCTGTAAAGCCTTATGGTTGAAAAGTGCTATATAAGTGAAGTCCATTTACAGATGTATATATTACTTATTTATACTGTATAATGACTGCACATGTATAGGCTTATAGGTTTCAAAGAAGGTATGCCTTTGTGCTTTTGCTGTTGGTCAGGCAGGGTGTTTAATATTATGAAGGAGTGGGAGTGTAACTGTAAAGGGAGTCATTAGACCCACATTGCTCCCAGCATCAGCAGTAGTCTGTGTGTACGTGTGTGTCTCCCCTCAACCAGCAGGAACCAGTGGGGAAGCACAGCAGAGTGATGGGCCTCCTTAGACCACTTAAAAACACACACATACAGGCACACACAGTGGCCTAATTAGAGCTGACAGCAGAGGAGAGAGAGCTTATGAAAAGGGAAATAAAAAAAAAAGATGGTGCAGAGAAGCCAGATAGAAAAAGCAGAGGTGGAGCAGAGAGAGTGATTAGGGAGCAAATGCGTTCTTTAAAGTTTTAAAGTGAAGTGTTGGCAGAATGGTGACCTGCTACTTCAGTCCCTTCTCTCCTGTAAAGTAGATGATGTGTATGGAATATTATCCACATTCATAAGTGTCAAACACAAGTCTACTTGTCATCTTAATTTTGTGAGTGTTTACATTTAAGTTTGTCACATCTGTCCAGGGACTACAGATGAAAAATAGCCTCTTGGCTAACTCTGGTGCATTTACAGCAATGTTTATTAATACTATCCCTGTTAAATAAACTGATAAATAAGAAATAAACTTGAAATTTATGGAATACTTAATAATTTATACTTTTTCAACAATAAATGACCTCCAATTTCTGCTACATAATTATTCATGTTCTCAGATTGGTTCAAAGGAGAATCAGAAAAGAACATACTGCACTCAAATAGTGGTGTAGCATTTGTTGATTGTCAGACAGGAGCTCAAACTCAACATTTAGGGCCTGAGGAACTTGTATGTACACTGTAGAGGATCGGGGGTAACTGCACAGAGTTCCCCCGAGGTGTCCCTCAAACAAACATTTCAGGGATGGGGGTTGTCCTTCATTGGTCCACGGTCTCAACAAAAAAACTGAAAATGGTATGTCACACTCCTCTTTGTGGTGAATTGTTTACGCTTTAGATTAGGGGCGACAAAGCGTTTTGTAAATGACTTTCAAGTGATTCAGTGATACATTTTCACATCATTTGTAAAAGGTGAGGTGCACTGATAATGGTAGTCCACACAATAAATGATACTTGTATAGGCATTGTTCTACGCTGAATAGTTTCACTTTACAAACGATAAATTTATTTGCAATGAACATTTTGAAACTTCTAAAAACACTTGGCTGCACCAGTGTTCATTTATTGGACATCCACTGTTTGCTGTGTTATGTTGTAAAACCATAAAGCATGAAAAAAGTCCAAAGGGGGTGAAATACATTTTAGGCAATCCATGATCTGATGATGACACGATTTTTCCTCCTGCCTCCATTAAAATCTGCTCAGCGGAACAAAAACAAAATTGCACAAGCTAATGATTTTAAATTGAGATAAACAGTAGTACTATTAAAACTATACATGACTGCAAAGTTGCTAAGATCCTCAACATGAAGCCAAAAGGACAGCTAACATTAATACAAAGTGTGTGGTTGTTGGTGACTGTCGGCTCTCACTGTCTTACAGACTCATTTGTCCTACGCACTGTAGCCTGTGACGAAGTGGGCGCTGGTTTGGGTTGCCGCACAAGTCTTGTGAAATCAAACTTACAACTTCAAAGATGTTTGGATCATCTGCCATTCGAGGCATTTAAAATAACATGTATTTTGGGAAGACAGGAACAACTTCCTTACTGAACAAGACTAATAATTCTGCATCATGCGTCATAGAAACCTAATTCACAGGTTCATTTTGAGTGAAACGTCATGTAAAGCCAGTCAATAAGTCAGTGTGGACTTGTTATGCATGTTTTATAGGGTAATGGAGTGTTGCTGTTGCCGTCTGTTCTTGAATTTATGTTAGTATAGCAGTGCCTTAATTTCTCAAATAACTATTTACATGGATGTGATACCGCAGCTACCACAGTACTTACTTAGATTATACACCACACTCTGTTTAAGTAAGGCCTATCTGAACCACATAAACCCTGCACCAGTTCAGTGAACTTCTGGCTAATTATTAACAAAGGAGAGCTGCCAACTGTCTGGCATTAATGTATGATGTTTGTTTCTGTCAATGTAAGGCAATGGGCTAACCTGGAAGAGTTTTCATACCAAAAGTACTCTCACTCACTCTCTCTTTCTCTCTCTCTCTCTCTCTCGCTCTCTCTCTCACACACACACACACACACACACAAACTGGGTCCGCCCACCAAACACTTACTTCCTGTTTATGATAAAAAGTGTCTTTCTCCGTGTCGTCCAGTAAGTTGATACATCCACAGGCACTGAAAATGCAACACGGTCTCACGTCCTGCTGCAGCTTACCAAAGGACCTCAGGCACA
Source organism: Maccullochella peelii (assembly GCA_002120245.1). Lineage (NCBI taxonomy): Eukaryota > Metazoa > Chordata > Actinopteri > Centrarchiformes > Percichthyidae > Maccullochella > Maccullochella peelii. Next base: position 162,851 of record LKNJ01002454.1, read on the forward strand.
AAGGTAAAACAACACATTTGAATGCATCTGTGCCTGTTTGTTTCTGTTTGAAAATAGATATTTAAACATATACAGAAAAAATGCTGATGAACAGTCCAGTCAAATATCTTGCATAGTGTTTTGGTTAAATCACAAGCATCAAGACTCGTTTTAGAGTTGCGGAGAATTAAAAACCAAACAAACATTGCTTTTACTTGCAACACAAAAGGTTTGTTAACCCTTACATACTGTCCGGGTCAAATAATGACCCGTTTTGACATTTGACAACAGTAAAACACCTACACGAACATAGATCATAAGACTATAAAAGGTACCTGAGCTGCCATTTCAGTGACTGAGGTCATTTTTCTTTTTTTTTTCTTTTGGTTGTTGGTTAAATGTTAGTAAATGTTGAATTAATAGTTATAATGAGGTTTTTTTTTAATGACATAGCAGTGGCGGACAGTGTTGTAATGGTTATTAATGGCTATATAATAAACCACACAGTTCCAGAATGTTCCTGCCATTTTCAGTTTCAATAAAATATATTTAAATCATTATGGCTGTTATGTTTTAGGAAAAATAGAACATGAAATTGTGTGATAGTAGATGTTTTTACTTCATAATCAAGTGGTGTAAAACCTAAAGAATACACTCACAGATTTTTACTTTTACTTTTACGGGGACATCTATTGTAAAACCACTACACAATGACAGCACGTTTGTAATGGAGCGTGGTAGTTAGACCTGCGAAAAATTGTTTAAATACTTTCCAAATGACAGATTCACTGAGCTGACACTGAAGAAATAACATCATGGGGAGCCAATGCTCTGCACTCAGAGGGGGTAAAAGAAAGGAAAAGGAGAGTTACCAACCGGACCAAAAGGAAGATGAGGTTTCCACCCCAGTGAAAAGTGGAGAAAAGTCTCCTCTTCTCCAAAGAAGGCCATGTCTGCAGGAGGAGGGAGGAGCCGTAAAGGAGACAACAGGGGAGGAGACTTTAAGGAGGCAAGAAGAAGAAAAAACTTCCCCTGAAAAACTGGGTTGTAGTGAGAAGAGCAGCGCTCTGCCACATGAGGACACTATGGTTGAAGTTAACACCCCAAGGTGAGACTTGCATAATTTTTGCATCGACACTAAAACAGTATTAATATGTGTACAAAAATCACAGTTACAACTAATAGTTAAGCATTGTTAGCTGTTAAATCTGTAAAGCATGGTTTGTTTTTATGTGTTTTTGTAATTTGTCAGTCCTTGCCTCTCTGAAACACATGATTCTGCTTCAACCATCACGGAGGAGAAGGGTGAGTTAAAGTTAATAGTTTGAGGAGCAAACACTATCTTGATTTATATAGTATATAAATATATAATAGGTTCCCCTTGTCCAAAATATGATGGTATGTGCCATCGTGTGTTTATCTTTTTAAAAGAAGCTGACTGGGTGGACAACAACAGGGCTAATCTCATTCAGAGCGTCACTTTAGTGATGGCAATAGCGGATGAGATGGTCCAGCGGAAAATAATCCATAAAGAGACGTACGCCAACATCAAGGCTGCCAGGACCAGCCAGGAGCAGATGAGGCAGCTCTACGGGGCCCTCACATCTATAAAAGCCAAATCTGCCTTCTGCAGAATCCTCCAGGACATTCAGCCGGAGATATGTGAAAGTATGTGAGGTCTTTTTGATAAGCTGAGATGACTTTGTCTAAAACATAATGATAATATAATGTTTATACTCAGTCAGTGTAGTAATAAACTGACTTGTGCAAACATTTCAGATACTATGCAGCCATAAAACATTGATCCATGAATTTCCACTCTATTTAATGGCATAGCTTGGTGATACAATATTGTTGCAATTTTTTTAAAACATTAACAAGATCAAATACACTACACAGTTCAAAATATTGCTGTAGTGCTTAAGGAACGGCTTTGCTTATGTTTTGACCTCAACTCTTTCATTGCAGCAGAAGATGTCGTCAAAGAAGTTATCAAAGAGCACAAAGCATATCAGAGGGAAAGGTTTAGATACGAGTTTGAAGGCACTGGAAAAGATCATAAGGGAGAGAGTGAACGTGTCAATGAAGAACACGAGATCTGGGAGATTGAAGATAAGGCGAGGAGTCAAACAGCTGAGAGCACTAAAATCAACTGCAATGACATCTTTAAAAGTACACCAGAATATAGCGCGTCATCTGAAGACAGAAGAGAAGTGAGAGCTATCAGAACTGTGATGACAAAGGGGATTGCTGGCATTGGAAAAACTGTCTCCGTGAAGAAGTTCATCCTTGACTGGGCAGATGGGATAGCCAATCAGGACTTTGACTTCATCTTTGCCCTACCATTCAGGGAGCTAAATCTGACCATATATGATCAGTTAAGCCTTGAGACACTTGTGAAAAAATTCCATCCAGAACTCACATCCAGAAACATAGCAGTTGCAAGAATATTTGCTAATCACAAGGTTTTGTTCATTTTTGATGGTCTCGATGAAAGCCAACTTCAACTGGATTTCCAAACAAACAAACTGTTGACAGATGCCACTGAGGAATCATCAGTGGACACTCTGGTGACCAACCTCATCCGGGGACATCTTCTTCCCTTTGCTTTTGTCTGGATAACCTCAAGACCAGGAGCAGTTCAGCACATCCCTCGTCAGTATGTGTACCAGTGGACTGAGGTCAGAGGATTTAATGATCCACAAAAAATAGAGTACTTCAGGAAGAAAGTTGAGGACAAGACAGTTGCTGAAAGAATTATTAACAGCATTACGATGTCCCGGAGCTTATACATCATGTGTCACATACCTATCTTCTGTTGGATTGCTGCAAAAGTTCTTGCGTATTTGCTGCTAAAAATGGACAACACACAAGATGAAAACATAAAGATACCCACAACTCTTACTGAGATGTACACACACTTCCTTTGCATTCAAATGCAGGTAGCTACTGAAAAGTATGACAAACAGAATGAGTCAGACACAGAGGAGATCTTCAAGTCAAATGAAGAATTCATTTTTAAATTAGGCAGGATGGCATTTGAACAATTGAAAGAAGGCAAAATAATGTTTACTGGCAAAGATCTGAAAAACTATGGCATTGACATACACAAAGCTGGACTTTACTGTGGGTTGTGCACAGAGATATTCAAGCAAGAGAGTGTGTTCTGCAGAAAGAAATTCTACTGCTTTGTGCATCTGACAGTTCAGGAGTATTTTGCTGCTCTCTTTGTGTACCGCAGTTTTGCAAGTAAAAAAATAGATTCTCTAAGCCTCAAGGATTTCCTGCTAAAAGGGTCTGAAGAGGAGCTCAAGTCTACCTTGGATGCAGATCCAGTTGATTTACCTTTGAATGAGCTGATTGAAATTTCAATAGCTAATTCAACTCTGAGAAAGACAGGAGAACTGGACGTGTTCCTCAGGTTCCTTATTGGCATGTCTCTACGATCAACACAAGAACTGCTTCAAGGCCTGATTCAGCAGACAGAGGAACACTCTGCCAATGTTGAGGAAATTAGGAAAAGTCTATTGGAAATAGATTTAGCATACTGCTCACCTGAAAGATGTCTGAACCTTGTTCACTGCCTGATCGAGCTGAAAGACAGTTCCCTACATGATACTGTGCGGAAGTATCTGAAACCAAATCACGATCCAGAAGCACAGCTCTCCCCTGTTCAGTGCTCAGCTCTGGCCGACTCAATTCTAATGTCTAATACGCCTCTAGATGAATTCAACCTGAAGAAATACAGACCATCAGCAAGAGGTGTTTTTAGGCTTGTCCCAGCTGTGAGGAACAGCAGAAAAGCAAGGTGAGTTTATTATTTGAACTGTATATTCGGTATATCTGCATTACAATCACTTTATTGTCCAAAAACTGTAAAAAAAAAAAAAAGATAATAATAACAATAATAAAAATGATGTTGTGTGCCATGTGAGCTGAAAGGTAGGATTACTGAGGTTTTTTTTAATATAGCACACATAAGTACACAGTACACGTTTATAATTTGATAGCATAATGGCAAATTAAAAGTATGCATCTAAAACCTTTTCTGATCTTGCATGATTCTCTTTTGTAATTTCTGCAGAATCTCAGGAGTGAGACTTGATCTCCTCAGCTCTTCGAATGCCAAACTCCGTGCTAACTGAACTGCACCTGGCACATAATTATTGTGATCACAAAAGTGCAAAGATATTGATTGATGGACTGATACACGCTCAATGTAAACTAGAAGCTCTGAGGTTAGTAAAGCTATTATTTTTAATATTATTGTCCTCCTAGTTATGCATTCGTGTGAGCAGTGAAATACATAAAAAGACAGGTCATTTTGCCATATTTCAAGTTCTAGATTTCAAGTGGGCTTAGCCTCTCATCCTACAGGATAAATACACTAAAAAGTGCATAATGTGCACTCAGCCAGCCAACCAAGGATTAGTAGTAGTTCACCACTTTTGTCCAGACTGAAATATATAATATTCATGTGATAATGTTCATATGCCTTTGTCCTCTGTGTTTGTAGTCTCTCAGATATGACGCTCTCACAAAAACGTTGTGAAAAGTTGGCATCAGCTGTCAAATCACTCATCTCGAATCTAAGAGAACTGGAGCTGAGTGGCAACATACTGGGAGGTTCATTATGCTCTGTGCTTTCTGTTGTGCTAGGCAGCCCTAAACTGGAGAAGCTCAGGTCAGTCTCAGACATGTTATTCCCCAAAACATTAAAGTTTTAATGGTGAATAAAAGGTTCTACATCTTTCATTTATTGGCTCATTTAATGTCATACGGCTGAAATTATGTATTTGTTCTAGTTAGACTGTCATCCACATAGCTGTTCATTGTTTTTGAATGAAAACTTCTTGACAGATGTATCGTTATTAAAGCTCTTTTACTACTACTCTTTTATTTACCCTATTAATACTGACTCAAATTTCTCTGCAATGTAAGAATGTAGTTTTATGCAGACTCTAGCTGCTGTCAGCTTGTTGTTTTGAATCACAAGTCAGTTTGGTAGAGCTGGACAGTATGTCCTATTTATATATTTCTAATTTAATGTCATTGTTATCATCTCTGTACCAAAAGACTGAACCGGAATCCTAGGACTGCAGAAATCTGTAAGGAGTTGGTGACAGCACTCACATCCAACCCATGTTACCTGCGTGAGCTGGAACTGTGTTACACCAGTTTGAACGACTCAGAAATGGACATCCTCTCTACTGGGCTGATGAGCACAAACTGTACTTTGGAGGTATTGAGGTAAAACACCACATTAGATTGCACTGCAACAGAAGAAAGAAGGAAACAAAATACAATACATGTTAGGATATTTCATATAATCTTAAGCATATTCCTACATTTGTCATCCAGGCTCAGTCACAACAGACTCACTGAGAAAAGTTGTAAGACGTTGGCCACTGCACTCAGCTCCAAACCTTCCCACCTGAAAGAGCTGGACCTGAGCTACAATGACCTGCAGGACTCAGGAGTGATGGCGCTCTGTAATGCACTGATGGACCCACACTGTGGTTTGAAAACACTAAGGTCAGTGTAATAAATAGCTCTTATTCACTTTGACTAATCGATATCACTATATACCTGGATTCAGCCTTTTGCAATACACCAACACAACAGCATTGCTCTTTAATGCAGTGGAGTTCTATAGACGTTCATAGATCTTATAATGTTGAAACTGTTTTATAGATGTGTTGATTCAAGTTTTGGAGGCTGTGCTGCTGTTTGTGTGTTGTCACACACCTAAAATGTCAGTTGTTTGATTTCTGTAGGCTGTCATTCTGTAAAGTGACAGCAGATGGATGTGCCGCCCTGGCCTCGGCTCTGTGGTCTGACCACTGCAGCCTCAGGGAGCTGGACCTGAGCTTTAATCACCTGGCAGATCAAGGAGTGAAGCTGCAGACTGAAATACAGAGGGATTCACGCTGCAGTCTGGAGAAACTCAAGTATGCTCAAACAGGCTCACTCTATCATTATTCAAAGATTAATTAGCAAGATACACTTTATTTGTTTGATTTGAAGTGCATATGTGGCCATATTTTGATATTTTCACCTGCTGTCCCTCTATTTCCCATCAGTGTGGACCAAAATGAAGAATGCTGGTTTGACTTGAAGCTACTGAAACAGTGTAAATATAATTATTTTTAATGAAATGCTAAAGCTGTGATGTTGAAACATGCATGCATGTTACAGTGGCAGAGATCAGGACTATCAAGCTCAGGCCACGGACACATACCACCGTCGTAAACTATTATTCAAAGTTTGTTTGCAGTCAGTTCTCATGTTAGTTAGTTATTATCTGTTAACGCATCATCTGACACCTGACATCTGTCAGCCAATCAGGAATGAGTATCTTCTGTGGCCACATATGCTGTATATATAATGCTCTTTTTAAAAAGTGACACACAGTTCTTTCCACTCTGCGTGACTCATCTTCCATAGCAGTGAGGGACTGTACAGAGATTATTAGATACTGAGCATCTTGTAACTCCAGTGCAGAAAGAATGCAGACCAGCCTGGTCTGCATTCTTTCTGCACTGGAGTTACAGCATTTAACTTTAGACAAGTATCACACCTGGGAAAGGACAAATGCAACCAAATGTTCACATGTACACTTTTTACATCAAACATTTTACTAAAACAATCAGAGATCAAGAACCACACTCACACAGCGGGAGTATCTCCACTAATTAACTCTGTCTTGATTGCAGATGCCTGTGATCTGACACTGGACCCAAACACAGCAGGCGTGCACATCATTTTGACAGAGAAGAACAAAAGGGCAACATATGTTGATGAGAAGCAGCCATATTCTAATAATCCAGACAGATTTGACTGCAGTCAAGTGCTGTGTGTAGAGAGTCTGACCGGCCACCATTACTGGGAGGTTGAATGTTATTCATCTGATGTTGGAGTGGCATACAAAAGTATAGACAGGGTGGCAGACTGTTCAAGTGAATATTCTTTGGGAAGAAATGAAAAGTCTTGGTGCTGGTTTCATGATGGGAGCTTTTATCATAACAATTCCTATCTGGAGTTTATGCACTCTGCTACATTGAGAAGTACCATAGGAGTGTATCTGGACTGGCCAGCGGGTATTTTGTCCTTTTTTGAGGTCTTTCCTGATACACTGACCCACCTGTACACTGTATGTACAACTTTCACAGAACCACTCCATCCTGGTTTCAGTCTGATTCGGGGATCAATTTACCTCCGTAAAATAAAGTAACCAAAAACATTTTGCAAACGCAGTGATCCCTCCATCCATCCATTATCTATACCGCTTATCCTCAGAGGGCCGCGAGGTCTGGAGCCTATAAAACACAGTGATACAACACAAAATACAATACAAATGTCATACAATATTTAATATTATCATGAATCTTTACCTTGGTCAAAGATAACCCTTGTGGGGTAAATGAGTTGCTGCAGGACTAAAGGGTAAAGGGATATAAAAGATAAACAATAAATAAGAATAAAGGAAATCTGAGAAATAAAACACAACGTTTAACATTCACACTGGTACAATGAGGATTTGTCTACCCATTGAACAAAAGCACAGAGGAGAAGTACTGAGGAAATATGGCCCACAATAAATTATAAGTGATTGTGAAATACAGGAATGTTAAAGTATTCAGTTTCTACTGTAAGAAAAGGCCAATTTACCTGTCTGCATTAATGCACACACTCCCAATTGTACATGCATTTAATTAAAATATCTGGCTCACCTGGACTTTAAACCAGTGATCTTGATATTGAAATGAGTGAACCAGGTCTGCATTCCTTCTCACAGTTCTCTCCTTCCTTATCTTATCTACTTTCATTTTGTTAACTGACATGCCAAAATGTGTTCATCTGCACATTTCCTGCTTGAATGTGATTTTTATCATCTTGACAGGTCAGCTAACAGAAAAAGAAACCGATCAAATAGTACAATAGCACATTCAGGCCATATGTGTGACCTACTAATTCCATATGAGCCTGATCGCTGCCTGAGATCTTCCAGCAGGGCCCTACTTGCAGTGCCAAAAGCTCGGCTTGTCACGGAAAGTGACCGGGCCTTTGCTGTCTGGGCCCCTAAACTGTGGAACTCCCTGCCAGAGGATCTCAGGCAGGTAAAATCGACATCCTCTTTTAAATCGCTTCTTAAAACTCAATTTTATCGTAAGGCATTCTCTTGATGAAGGCATTTTAACCTTGTAAATTATTTTATCCTGTTTAACCTATGTGAATCTTGTATTATTTTATTGTATTATTTTACTACATTATTGTATTGCATCATTTTATTGTTGTCTTTTACTGTATTTTTTTTTTTACCGAATTGACCGTACTGTTTTATTCTGCTTTTTTATTATTATTATTATTATTAGTGGGAATGCTGATTCAGCATTCACACTATTTTTATCCTGTTCTTTATTTAAACCTTAAACAGGTCACAAGATGTTCAGCTAATTAGACTTGTATTCAACTTTTTGATATGTTTAGTGTGTGTGTGTGTGTCCCTCAGGTTGTGACATGCAGTCACATATTGTGCAG